>JAPWTK010001299.1:0-17500 GCA_029963805.1 Aromia moschata
TGCTTAATATTATCGCAAAATTATTATTTTTCAGCCTACTTATGTAAATTATTTTTTTTGTCGTTTCAAGTATGTTTCCAGCCACATTTTTAAAGGTAAAGTTTATTTTTCTGAAAATTTACAATTTGCGTCGTGACACCACAACTCTTATATATTTACTTACAGGGCGTCCCAGAATTAACGGTACACAGCAACACTGCAGAGTTTTTAGGTAAAAATATTCCGATTTAACCAAATTTACCATGGTCCAAAAGGTTAAAGAACCAAGTTACAGGTTTCAAAGTGATGCCTGTAGTGTCCATTTTCAAAACAACTTTTTTAAATATCGAAAACGGTTGCTTTGGGAGACATATTTGGACCCTTTTTAGGATTTTTCTTAAGAAAATATGATGTGAAAAGTGTTAATGTTAATAACAACTTAAATAGTCTAAGGTGCATAGAAGTTACACAGCATATTCCGGCGGTTGAACGAGCCAACTTTGTTAAATTATAAAAAATATATACCCATTATAAAAAATCTTTATTATTGTATACATAATATCGTACTAAATTATTATATACAGCAAACCATAACATAAACTTTATAAAACACTTTGTTATGTCTAAATTATTGAAGATTGAAAATCGTAAAATCAAACTCAACGCTTAAAAACTTTAAACAATAACAATCGGCTGTAACAGATTGAGTCACGTGCTCGAAAATAAACTATAAAAAGTTCCCTCTGTTTTGGAAAAAAGAAAAATATTCCACCAAACCATACACAATAAATTCGAGTAAAGCCGGTTTCAAAACTTAAATTAGTTTCTAGTTTGGTCTTTGGGGAGAGTCAGGTAGAATTTGGCGGGCAATTGGAATGTATTGAATCTAAAAACTATACGTACGTCTAGTAGGCGTACTGCGGATGCTGCTTTAGCTTTTCATGCATACCGAATGAAATAACTTTCGAAGAATTTAGATCAAAGTATAAAGCGGCAGATGTTAGGAATTCTTATGGAAAAGATAATTAAATAAATTTTCAGCCGCTTGGAGAGCGAATTCGTTATAAATAAACACCTGCATAGAATAGCAATATCGATATAACACATATATGAACGGGTAAAAACCAAAAACCATTTCATTTTGATGCGTATACCATAGAAAGAGTACTTTATTTATTTGTTGTCTTAAGAGTTCTATAAAATAACATAATAGAACTAAACTATTTCTTTTTTTTTTTTCGAAACATATTTGAAATCATATACAATCATTTCATACAAACCTACATGTATTTTTTTCATTTAGATTTGAAACATATGCATTGAATTTTAGCCAAGGCTGGTGTAACTTTATTTCTTTTTATGTTCCTTCTAATCTGATTTGTTCATCCACAAAAACATAATGAATTAACAATGACCAATTAGTTTAACTAGGGCATATTTACGAGGTGTGTAAATTAAGTAATGAGACTGAGACGTTTGGCAACGTAGCGCCCAATCTAGCAATACTGCGGAGATGGGACTTGAAAGGTGTGTTAACATGTAACACCTTCAGTACAAGTTTGAACTTGTTAGATTCAGTTATTTACTCTTTGTGACTGTTTCTAGTGCGTTTTAAAAATGAGTGACATTAATTTTGAGCAACGGTATGGTATCAGGTTTTGCTTCAGACTTGGATTTTGACTAACGAATTGGGGATGAGAAGAATCTGCGCAAAAATGGTTCAAAAAAATCTTTCGCAGGAACAAAAGGACATCAGGAGAGAAATGTGTCTTGACCTTTTAGTATCGATTGAAAATGATCCTCATTTTATGAAACGTGTCATTACTGGTAATGAGACTTGGGTGTTTGAGTACCAATACCCGGGAACCAAGCGCCAAAGCATGGAATGGTATAATTCAAGCTCTCCAAGACCTAAAAAAAACAATATTTTTTTGATAGCCAGGTACTTGTCCACAAAGAGTTTGTTCCTTCAGACCAAACAGTAAATCAACACTTTTACAGAGAGGTTCTTGAAAAACTTGGAAAAAGGGTCATGCATATGAGACCAAACATCAAGAACAACTGGATGTTGCATCACCACAATGTGCCTTGTCACACAGCCATTTCAGAGTTTTTAGCCAGTAAAAACATTCATGTGGCTCCTCAGCCTCCTTATTCTTCTGACTTGAGTCCTTGTGACTTTTTTTCTCTTCCTGATATTGAAAAATCATCTTAAGGGACGTCATTTTGGGACCATATATAACATTCAAACGGCTGTAACCGACCAGCTGAAATCTATTTCTGTATATAAGTATCACTGCTATGAAGAATGGAAGAACCGCCTCCAGCGGTGTGTGGCTTCCCAAGGAAGTTATTTTGAAGGAGACAATACTGAATTGTAATTATATTCGAATAAATAATATTAAAAAAATCAGTCTCATTACTGAATTTACACATCTCGTATTTAATTATGGTATTGCATTCAGTAGTTATCTACTGAATGTAATATAATCCAATTTAAAATCCACTGTTAAAATAAGGTGAATAAAAATTTATATTGTGTTCTTATTAAATATTTTCTGAATCATCCATGTTGCATTGACAGTGCTTCCCATATGGACTCATCTTCATGATTTTTTCCGATTAATAATGGGTAATTTTTAATGCGTTTAACATCCATCCAGTATATTTAAAAATATTTCGCGCCGGACATAAATGAAATTATTCCAATAAAATAGCCCGGTGTTTGTTGATATAATGAATTTTTTCGGTGCAACGAAAATAATCCACAACTTCACTCCGGCTATGTTATTATTAGCGGTAAACTCTCTTTGTGCAATAAACATATACAAGGTTTCCGAAAAGCAAACACGTAGTCAAAATAATTAGTTTCGCGAAATAATCTTAACGTCTGGTCCCCAGTATTGTTCAAGGTTGCCAGAATAATGGTAACAAAACAGACGCCGGTTTGTAACAATAAAAATAGTGCATTTATTATCCTGACCTCACCCTACATTATTGCGTTCGATTTACCTAAGCATTTCTTGTAAAAATCAAAACATCTCACTTGTTTTTATTTGCATTACGCCATTTTTGATTAGGTAATAACTTGGAACACTATAGATCAAGGTTATTTTCCAACTCTCAGCCAAACGAAAAAAATTATACATTACGGTGATTGTTACAAAAAATAACATCGGAAGCATTTTCTATTTCGAACTTTATTAATTTCATATTCATATTTCATATTCCATATTTTATATTTTCAAAATTGTCAACAGACAGACAGAACAATGTTTTGATTCATGCAGGCTTAAAGTGTTAACATTTTCGTTTAAAAACATTTTAAGCTCATTAGATTCATAGGTCAGATTTCATTGTTTCACTCCGGGAAAGCAGGAGCAAACCGTTACGGTTCGGTTACGTAATAAACTTAAGACTAATTCTCACACCAATAATTTTTCTCGATGTACGGTACTTAGCACCTGCGTATAGTTCAACAAACATATATTGAAATTAGTCATCCACGTGATCTGATGTGAAAAAAAGACCATTTTCTTGATATTTTTAGTTAACCTAACATCACTAAATTTAATTATCACTAAATTTAAACTAATAGGAAAGGACAAATAATTTGTTATTAAATAATATGAAATCATATGCCACCACAGAATATATCAACTATTGTGGAATGTGCATGTTGTCACTGCGTGATGAGTACGTTGTGGTTCCCAATACTTTCAGCAGTTTGAAGTGGTGAATTTATGATGACACACTTCATTATGTGTTTGTTATACAACAGTTAGCCTTAGTTATTCTCAGCATCCTGGAGTGGTACGTCGGCGTGAAACAAAACAACACCGAATCCCTCCCCCCGGGGAAGGCTTTTCTGCTAAGGAGCAGTTGATATTATATCTACAAACTGCGTCTCCTGAGGTTAATAGTAGGCATGTGCGAGATTTCGAATTTTCGAGACGAGATGAGAAGTCATTTTTCGAGATCAGACGAAACGAGATTCAATCGAGACTCGAAATCCGGATTTTCTCGGGGACCGAGATTTCTTGATATATTAAAATTTCTCGAAAAAGAGGCGAATTTAATGTATGAATACTTACAGCTGTTTAAATTTAAAAGTTCAGCTAGCAAAATACATTAAATAAAAGAAAACTTATTACAACTTTTGGTTTAACTCAGCATTCAGGAAATCGGTCATCCATTTCAAAATGCTGAGTTCGATTTTAATTTGTATCGACCGAGCGTCGGTGTAAAGCTCGATGCGTTTGTAAAAATTACATTAGGAGACGTAACAGTTCCTAATTGAAAGATTGTCTACGATATTTTCCTTAAGGTTCATATTTTGAATATTCTCCGAGAAATTTCAAATAGTAAATGCATTTGGGATTTGAGGAATCTCGGTATTTTTAAAAATCTTGAGATTTCAAGAAATGTCGGAATCTAAAAAAATATTAGGATCTCAAGATATCTGGGAATCTCGAGAAATCTCCGGATCTGGAGTAATCTCGAGATCTCAAGAAATCTCGGAATCTCGAGTAATCTCGAAATCTCAAGAGAAGTCTCGGAATCTCGAGAAATCTCGACTGACCGAGAAGTCTCGTCTCGTCTCGTCTCGTCTCGTCTGGATCTCGCACATGCCTAGTTAACAGATAATAAAACAGTTGTTAGGCGTGGTATGGTAATTTTCGATCACGTCCATTCTCGAGAATTTCCACATTTGATTCACTTTTTAGAATTTAAGATGATATGAAGCTATCAGTATGTATATAAACGTGTATATGTGTAGATGTGTGTTTCCATTGTCTGCCCAGCCAGAAACGGCACACCGAGAAAACGGAAGTTACAAATGGGATGTGATACGGGTTGCGGTTTCTAAGAGCCGGCACAGTGACGAGGGCCCACGAAGAAGGCGCGCCTAGGCATCAGTATTCGGGAGCCCGTTGTCACGGTGCAGCTCGGTCGAATGGAGCGGGTCAACCGCTGTCGATGTCTGTCTTCGACTAAATTGCGGCTGTTTGTACGTTGCCTTAAGTTATCACTTCCACTAAATCACAGTCAGGAGGAACGTTTCCGAGCTGAGGAGGTTCCTCAGAATTAATCGTTGATGAGCCTTGTTAAAATGTCTTACTACAATCAACATATGACTGAATGATCAAACTGTTCAAAATGATAAAATTTTGTGTCGCTGATCGATCAAACGCATAGTATGATTAGTGTTTCACCATACTATCATTTCGGCAAAAAATCTTACAGCGTTATTAAACTTGTAGAACCACAGAAATATCATGCTTCCTCAAAACTCCATATTTGTAAAGAGGTAGGGTACTCATACCTAAGACAATGGACAAATACACCCATGCCTCGAGAGAGGTGCCAATTTTTTCTCATGGGACCCACCTAGTATAGGACCCAACTAGTATGTAGTAGTTGGGCTGCCACCTTAACGCTAAATTTTTAGGTACATGTGCCAGGTGTATCTGCAGGACAAGTATCGTCCGAGAATTGAATCTCCCGCTCTCAATCTCGTCGAATGGACATTCTGTCACTTGTTTTCCAAGGGTGAAAAACCTTCTTCTAAAACTAGACTTATGGTCGTCTCTAAAGGACAGTCATAAAGACCGTCATCTGATCTAATCTAGTTGTGGTCGACTTTCATCGAAATTACATTGACGATGAAAGAAATGAAAATATGAATAAACACTTCCATTAAATGAATATATATTTCCATTAATCAGGATGAATTATTTCAACTGCAGAGGTATCTCAGGATTAATGACAAACGAGTCATATCGTTGTCTTGTTACCAATATTATATCCTAGAATTGCTGGAAGTGATGATCCATGATTTAACCTCCTCTGTGGTTCAAGTTTTCCTGCAAATTTGTCGCTACCCGTCGTACAGGTGTACGTACATCGTAACTAACAGCACCACTGACTGTGCTATTCCGCCCCTTTAGTAATCAACAGACATGCCGTTATTATATCGAATATTGCACGATGGAAAGCAACTACGTTTTACATAATATGTAAAATATTGTAAATATTCGCTATTAAGATCCAGAAAGTTTACATTCCAAGTGCAAATGTATTACGGTTCGAGTTAGTTGAACTAACTCGAACCGCTGTTCGCGCCATTTAAAAACACGCCACGTATTTCAGTCAGTTGTTCCGCGGCGGCGTAGAAAGTATCGCTTGTGGGTGTGCGTAGATTCATCGCAAATAAAAATGAATTTAGGGCAGTTTAATTTGAGCCATTCTGTAGTCGATCTTTTTCAGACAAAGCTGAAAGGAAAAAGCTAGGGGGCCTATTCCAGACTTAAATATTGTGCAGATAAATTCAATCGAGACATTTATGAAAAAAAAGCATTGATTTGAGATTAATATAAAAAATGTCTGAAATTGAAAAAAAAATACTTTTTTTTTCAATTCGATTAAGGGGGGGGAGGGTAACATTAATTCGGGCAAAAAAAGTCAGAATTATGTGATTTTTTTTTGACGACACAGTTAAAATCTATTTATTAAAATCAATGGCACATTAAAGTATAACATTCGAAGAATATCGTGTAAAATTTTCATGAAAAAATATTAAAAAAAACGGCAATGACTGCAATTATTTGGAAGCGTCTCGGAAAAAAGTACAATTGCGGTGTTCATCATAACTCGGTGCTGGATCATCTGAAATAAAAAAATCAAAGTTCTAATCGTTTTCCCCAGGTAACGCTGGGAGGGTGCTGCTGAGTCATGTATGAGGCGCGGTTGCTTAAACCGCTGTATCCTCGTTAGTTTTCCTCCGAGTCATCTCAAATTTTCACACAATAGTCTTGAAAAGTTCTCCATTCAGAAAATCAAATAAAAAAAAGGTTTAAAAACGTTACCCCTCCCCCCCTCAATCAGTTAGGCGACCGAATTAAAAGGCTTGTAGTGTCTGCCGTAGTCCACTGTTGAAGTTGAAAATGAAAACAAAACCCAATATTAGATTTGAAACACCATAGTCCTAATTAAAACTAAAAACTATCTACTGATAAATAAATCATCGGCGACTGTAATAAAAAAAAAAGATCTGGCGCAGATAGTAAACAGACACTTTTAATAGTAACCACAAACAGAAGCTTTATATTCGAACGCGGTCGAATAAATATTGTTTACGGCAGGAAACAGTAAAAGTATCCATTATTTACGTAGTCAATTAAGTCGATTTAATAAAGGTGTATACAAGTACACCTGTATAAATTCGATTCACGTGATTTAACACTACTTCTCTTTCCGTCGCCTTCTAAAATGAACACCTACGCCATATTTTTAAATTCTAAAAATAAATAAAGATTTTTTCTCACAGAGCCTTCCTCTATATAACGTCAAATAAATTCCGTTATTACGAGAATGTGTAAAAACACACCTGTATAAATTCGATTTTATCTGTTTAAATTTTGATAGTATAAAAATAAACAAAAGAATCTTTTTCATCTGAATGTATGACCATAATAAAAAAGAAGATTCGCAGGGACCAGTATTGTAGCAGGACAATTAAAAAAAAAGTTTATACCTACGTTTTTTTGCTTCCTGTTTGAAACAATGTGTTACATATTTCATGAATGCACGAGAGCTTTCGCTACTTCCTTGACCATAAAGTCATCATATTTCTCTTACTTCGATTGTAAAGTCAGTTTAAAAACCGATAAATATTGTTATCCCATATATTTCGGCATCCACTTCACATGGATTTCGTACGTGGTCAGATTGGAAATTACTCAATTACGTTGTTCATCTTAGCAGTTTATGTTTCTGCGGAGCCTGGAGTTTAACGGGATCAGCACTTCATATAAAAGCCATATAAATTTATGAAATGATTTCTCGTCATTTTCACGTAATACTATTCGGCCACGTTATATACAATAAACATGTTTGTGCTCCCAACTGAAAAACATTTTAAGCAAAATGAAACATGTATGAGCGTAACCTAATATTATTTAACCTAAGAGCAATCCGAGAGCAACACCTGACGCTCTCTCTGGGATCTGTGAGGAGAAGGGACGGCTAGGGATGGAAGTTGTATATAATTTTATCAGAATTTCAGAGGTCTTGCCATTAAAAAATATTAAGGAAACGGTTAATAATAAATTATCATCCTATAGATTGTGAATATTCCATAAAATGTTATTCAAAACATAATAATAGCATATTTGAGCAGGTCTAATATCTTCCTGTCAAATTGTGATGATATGATAATACATATAAGGGCGTAATAATATACCTGAAATATATAAATTAGTAATGGATGTTCCCCAAAGGTCAGTATTTGGACCATTTATGTTTTTAGTCTTTGTAAATCTAGATCTGCCAGATAAAAAGTGCTGCATGTAAAATTCTCTTTGGAAACTTACAAACAGGTACAAAACGATTCAATAACTGGTGTTCCTAAAATGTATTAATGCATTGAGACTCTAAATCTCCAACACATCTCCTGATATATAATAATAATAATAATAATAATAATAATAATAATAATAATAATAATAATAATAATAATAATAATAATAATAATAATAATAATAATCACCCTATAATTACTCCGAAGAGTAACCCCAGAGGTCCTCTCAGGGATCTATGCAGGGAAGGGGTGGCTATTATTATTATTTGCCACGGCGCACTGGGAGCGACTTAAGATTATTTCGGTAACGCATTTGCTTTACAGTTCTGAGGAAACCCAGAAAACTCAGAACATTACCAAATCTAGGGCATGTGCGGTTGGATGGCATCTATGCATCCACACCTATACTAGTGTGTACTAGTGGTTGTACATCAAGTCCTGACAGAGAACGCGAGACAATTAAAAATCCTCTACCTCTGCCAAGACTCTAACAACGCGCACAGAGGTATCGCGACTGGAAAGACGGTGCTTTAACCCACTCGGCTACCCGTGCCCCTATTGATACTATTAATAAATATACTTATTAAAAAGTCACACCACAGAAATTAAAATTCTCCCCCTAAAAATTATTACAGTTGTGTCTGAAGATGGAAGATGCAAATAACACAAACAGACGAGATTCAAAATATAGCTCAATATACATATATAAAGGTACCTAAACATAGTTAACCCTCTCATTGGCTACAGAGACTGCGGGATTCTACCCCACTTTCAAATGAGTATGTCGTCCAGTAGACGAAGGCAAGATGAGTGTCATTTTGTCTAGAGGTTGATATTGAATGCTCCCTTTTTTATGTCAAAATTAGGCGAATTTACCAACAACAGACAACTGCCGAACTGCTCATCCCCAACTATCTCGGTTACCTCGCTATGATTGGTTCGTTCCACAGCTCTCACGTTTATATGACACAGGCGTTCATTTATCAATTTACTTTCATTTCTTATTGATCGCAGTATCCTAAGTCGTACTGTATACATAAACCATACAGGTCGGGCTAATAAAAGCATGTTATTTTCCAACATTAATAAAAACTATTCGATTTTTGCCAACGTTTCGGAGCTTTATTTCTCCTTCATCAGGGCTCACTACAATTTTATACAGAAGTAGATATAAGATATAGATTTTGAAAAATTACATATTACTACAGAAAAGCAATTGTAACTTTTACTTACATCAATGTTGTTATTGCTGTCAAAGATGACCCAAAGACCCAAAGATGACCCAACCAAAAAAATTCAAAACAAATGCAATAGACTTGTTGAAACGTTAGTAAAAAAGGGATGTATTGATAAAGCTCCAGCAGATAAATTGAAGTGTAAAAACGGGGTTGCACCAAAAATATACTTTCAACCTAAAATACACAAAGTCGGTATACCTCTTAGACCGATAGTAAGTTATGTCAATTCACCACTGTATCATATTTCGAAATATCTGAGTAAGTTACTTAACAATGTTTTCATTAAAGATGAACACTACATAAAAAACTCGTTTGATTTTTGTAGAAAATATAAATAATTATCAATTCCCAAAAGATTATTAGATTATTTCATTAGATGTGATATCCTTGTTTACCAATATCCCGTTAGATTTAACCATTGACATTATAAAAAATAAATGGCAAGTGTTACAAACTTATACCACCATTCCAGAAGACAGTTTTGTTAACTTAATTAATTTTTGTTTGACCAGTGGATATTTTGTTTTTGAAAATAATTATTATCAACAAACATTTGGCTTAGCTATGGGTAATCCAATGTCACCAATATGTGCAAATTTAGTTATGTCCACCCTTCAAGAAACGTGCCTTGCGAAATATTAGGGTTTCATATACCGTTATTCAAAAGATATGTAGACGACATTGTAACAGCTATTCCAGAAACAAGAGACTCAGACATTTTACAAACTTTCAACAGCTTTCACCAAAAAATTCAGTTCACGTTAGAGAATGAATCTCAAGATAAAACTCTACAATTTCTAGAAGTGTTGCTAATCCGTAATGAAAACAACAAAATAATAACTAGTGCTATAAAGTATAATTAATTAATTAATTAATTAATAGTATAAATTAAGCACTAGTGGAACACATAATCAATAATCCAGAACACAAATTCAACTTTGAAAACTGTAAAATATTAGGAACAGAACCAAACCGATTACTTTTAGAAATGAAAAACATTTCTTCATTTTTATTTACAAAAAAAAAACGATTACTTTTAGAAATGGTAGAAATAAATATGAATAAAAATAGCGTTAATAAACGTAGTGACATGGACGACTTAAATTCAGTTTATTACAACATTCTAGAAAAGAACAATAATTTCAAAACATAATATTTTCATTCTCTCAAATCCATTAATAATACTGCTTCCCACTCCCTAACACAAATGTGATATGCGTACGACAGGTTAGATTCTCTCAAAAACCTTCATTACTATGGTAATTTTTAAAGTGTATTGTCCTGTTAATAGTGTTTTGTTTTTATCTTTATACATTTACTATATATGTATATAGACAGTACCGCCAATGTTTGTAACGTACCACCTTACATGACAACAATAACAACATTGATGTAAGTAAAAGTTACAATTGCTTTTCTGTAGTAATATGTAATTTTTCAAAATGGACCTAATCCAACCAAACAAAAAAAAACTAATAGAGAAGAAGGTCGCTAAATTCCCCACAGATTAATAAAAACACAACAAAAAATTGAAGTGTTCCAACGTTTTGTCGAGCCATTTTTATTCTCGAAATTATGATTTCCACACTGTATGCTTATCAATAAGTTGTCAATGGATGTTACCCGAGTGCAATTAACCAAATCGTTCGTGAGCCAACCGTTGCACCTTTCAATTCCAGTTCGGCCGTCGCGTTTGCATCGGGGCGAAAAACACGAGAGAGAACCAATTATAACGGCCATCCATAACGGGGGCCAATAAAACTGTTCACGCGAAAGATACAGCCGGAATTATTACATTTGCACTTACATTGGGGCCGTATATCTTAGTTACATGTGCTAGTTTGTAATTTCATGCCCAGCTGCGTTCACAGCTATCAGGAGAGGCAATTATTCCTTGATTACGCCGCTAATAAGAAAAAGTCTGCAGGAAGAATTGTGTTTATCGGGTTCCGATAAATGAAGCGGGGCGGAAAGTCGACGAATTTTCAGCTTTATTTAATTCTATAATGGCGCTGTTTCGTGCGTGTTTTTTCTCCGATAATAAATAATACATTTTTCCGCTTGGTGGGAGATTTTTATAGAAACTAATTGCTCAACCACCAGAAATAGAGAAGTATTGGTTTAAACCAAGTTTCGGTGGTTTCTGTTATCACTGTCATTGCACTGATGAAAAATAAATAAAACTTTTGGAGAAGAGAGGTGAACTGTATTAGAGGCATCCCCTCCAAAATATATAGATAGGAAGGGTTAGTGTAATGCCTTAGGACATTTTGTCGTAGTGAATATTATAACAATTCCCTACTTAATAAGGTTCTACATCCAAAGGACTCCGCACAAACCTTATGGAAATTGCATCCCTGTCGAATTGGTTGAAAATTTAGTATAATGTAGTTATTAACTTCCTGATCAAAAGTTACCATAGGCCCGAGCCTCTGCTATGAACAGTTTTCGAGATATGGATGGATAAAGAGCGAGATATTGCTTATTGGGCGATTTTCCAAAGCTCAATCTATTGATGAATACGACTCAGTTCAACTGCTTACTGCAAAAATCTGGAATGCATTTACTCCTAGAATTGTAAAAGCCTACTTACTAGAACCTCAACCTCAAAGTTTGACTTCAAATCCCTAACTCCTTAAAACTCAATTACTCGTGACATATGCTTCTAAATACTTGGTTCTGGAACCGTCTGCGTTCATCCACAGAATCGTAACATATGTATGAAAACGACTCCTACAAAAGTTGTAATGGATTAGGAGGGGGGGCATCAAAGGGTGTCCTAAAATTTAACCTTGAGTTTTATTTTCAAGATCATTCACTTATGATATATGAACCCATATTTTCGACTCCGGATTTTGAAAGAGCCGAACACTGTACGGACAAAAACAATATCACGTCAGTTTGTTCTTCAAGGCCATTTAGAGGTCATTCAGAGACTGATCTACCCAAATATTGCCTGTTATGCTCATTCACCCTGCACAAAGGAAAGGGGGAAATAAAGCAGTAATCCTCCTGATCCTATAACATATTGGGTTCACGAATAATTTCTTTCAGGAGGTTATGAACTAAAGTACTCACAGTACTAGTCAAATCGATGGGTCTTCCCTTCACTCTTCGAAAATTCCAAAGGGTGTGTGGTACTTTGTATTTCACTTTATGGGCATAAAAATTATACTTTAAGTTGTATATGACAACTTAAAGTACTAAAAAAAAACAGTGAATGAAAAGAATGAAAGTAGAAATAGAGTGAACAGAGTGAAACATTCACATTTTTCTTTGACTTTTCATGTATTTATTTTTAATACTTTCTGTATTCATTTAAACAAATGGCTTATTTTTCTTCTAAACTCAAAATTTCGACATTTTAAAACACTTATTAATAAATTAACGAAATTAAAAAAATATAAATATGAAAATGATTAGCTTTACCTACCATTGCAAAATTATTGCAGTAGAATATGTGTAAAATTCTTAAGAAAGCTTTTAAAAGTGACATTAAAAGGACCTTTGCCACGACCCCGAAAAATCTTTAAGAAAAAGTATCGATTAATTTAATAAACGTCGTAATTAATGATCCGTATAATTAAAGTCGCAACATTGTGACATTTAATAAATCGACTAAAAATAACGCCACCAGCTGCCGTACAGTAGTTCCCGTGATGTTACATGATTTAGGAACCGAAATATATTAGCCCAATAAATCCACTGCGACCGTTAATGTTTTGTACATTTTCCCTGATTGGGGTCATTAAAAACATTTAAATTTAGGGGGGCGATATTTTTTACGCTACCACATCAGCCATTTATAATAAAGTTTGCCTTAAATAATTCCTCTATTTAATCCGTAGGTTTTAGAAGTCAGACTTGTTTCAAAAAGTATTTATGTAGGTAAAGTTTTCACATTTTGCGTTTTTTCGGTCATGGTATTTCAGGTGGAATAGTTAAAACTTTAGGATACAGATAAAGCAGGGGAAATTTATTTATATATACATATTTCTTTTTTCCAATGATTATCTTATTATTGCAGTAAAACTATAGAAATATTTGATTTTACAAATATGCCATGTGTAATTTACTTAAGAATAGATAATTTTTCAGGTTTAAATAAATCTTCATACAAAATCTTTTTGGACTACATTGTCTTAGAATAATGAATCATAAAATGTAATTGCAATTGCATTATGCAATTGCATAATCAAATGAGGGGAATACATAATGCGGATAGCAGCATCGTGGATCATTATGAGGCTAGTCTCATCGTCTGGAAATCGTGTAAATACAGGGGCTACTACCACCAGGGGGGTCTCCTACAACAAATCTATGTAAAATGATGGCTGAAGGAACGAGAGTAGACCAGCTTTACAATTTTTACCCACAGTTTTCTAAAGGCAGTTAAGACAGCTAGGAAGTAAAAACAGAGTGACTTTGGTTTGGGTAACAGGACACAAAACACATAAAAATGTGATTAGTAGAAGATAAATTAACCAATGAAGCAGCTTCGAACGCTCTGATAGGACTTTAAACATTTTGTAATGTGGCAAAACCATGCAAAAAAAAGTATGGTATTCATATTATGTAAATGGATAAATAACAAGACTCTGGAATAGTCCAGGAAAAAGGCAGATGAAAAAGCTCATAAACAACGACGGTCCAAATTTACAGAAGATCTGAGTCAGGACAGGAAAGTTGTAAGAATAATAGTAAATCTACTAATAGAACATTACACAACCTCAGTCTTGTTGTCATGATTCTAACAAGACATGTTTCAAAAACCTATGGTTAATAGTTATATAGAAGAGCTCTGTTGAGCCTGTGGAGTCTAATAGAAGGATAAGCTGCTATAAAGCAGATGGGAGTGCTACAATATACCTCTAGGAAGATACAGTGAGATTAGAATAAATTGTTTAGCTCTCGTACATTTAATCTAATTCTTACGTAAGCAATAGAAGACGAAGATAGGTTTCGTTAATAACTCATAATAAATCATCAATTACGTGCATTTAAGTGTGGCAAAAACTCACCCATTATTCGCAATAATATCTCATACTGTTTCAATTTCATCGCGTAATCGTAAACAGAAATTACTTCCCTCCTGCTAAACTTTAAATTGGCACGAGCTTCCCGATTTGCAAATTGCATTTTCTATTTCGACGGCGAACAGGCGAAGAACGGCTGCAATCGCGAAAGTCCTATGTGTAAATTAAAATTGTCTGTATTTTACGGCCAATATGGACGGGCCGTCGAGGCAGTTTCACGGCACTCTTGATTCGAATCGAATTTTAATGTCATCGCGTTCAGGAAATGTATAATTAATAACGGGCCTTGTGATTGGATCACGACTTGGCTCGCTTGTTTATGTTGCGAAACGATTTCGAGCAGGAGCTCTAGATTATCCCTTTTAGGTATTAGAAAGTGTGATTGTTTCGAATTACAGGTTTAATGTTATTATGCATTGATTTTGTTGGCGAAACGAGGGTCCCCGTTGACATTAAGGCGTTCATGGAAACGTTGATATCAAGGTATTTTAATTAAACTGCAAATTAATTTATACATATTATTTTGTATTTAGTCAGAAAGGATTTCAGTCAGATTACCTACGTAGAAAGAGAATATTTGTTTTTTAAAGTTCAACCAATAAATACTAATATGAGTCATCATAAATAAGGTACTACAAATTGATGAACATATTCGTAACCATGTGCTCAACACGCACAGGTTTCTTCCACAATTGTTGAGATAGTCATTAGTCGTGTTGGAATCTATTTTATGGAATAACTAAGAACTATGCCCAGTTTAGGCCAAAACGGAGACATAATGATTTATATGTCAGTAATTAGGGGACACATACTGAGTTTAAAACGAAAGGATTCACTTGGGCCTATTGTGTACATAGGAAAGAAAGGGCGTTATTGTACTTCTTGTTCTTCATCAAAACTTATAATACCAAGAATATGTCTTTAATTTTCCCATTGGCCCATTTTCGATAAGAAACTGGATAGAGTTCTTTGTTGTTTTAGGGATCACAAAACTTGCCTCACTACTTCAAATTTAGTCACATTAACTAAACTAAAAACAAAAGTTCACTTGTAATAATAATTATCAATAGAATATGTTTTATTTTTCATTGGCCATATTTCGATAATAAAATGGATAGAGTCTTTATTGTTTTAGATCACAAAACGCCTCACCTACTCAAATTTAGTACATAAAACGTTCAGTAACAATAATTATCAATAAAAGAGTTATTTTTATTGATATTAGGAAATAAATAATATATATTTATAATCCTCATAACAAAATTTCTTAGATCTGCTTTTAGAGAGCTTTTATGAGACGTAGATGAAAGGTAATTTTCAAAAAAATAGTTATCGTGAAGAGTTTAAGTTGAAATGTTGAATTGATGAGGAAAACATTATTATAACATGAAGTCAGTCTACAATGCCTTGATTCTAACCTTTTTTGAGTCCTTTGGTTACATCTCAGTGTTTATTAACAGTAATCCAATAATGAATATTTAAAATTTAGCAACTATTACAACTTGCATCTTTAATTTGCTCATATTTAGAGCAGTTCATATTATTTTGACACCGGGTTAACCAGTCAATTAACGGTCACCATAAAAACTGCATTATTAGCTTTAAAATAATATTCAATGGGCTAATGCACCTGTTGGCTCCTATTAAATTTAACTGCCCAGTTAAGCAGTACTTAAAAGTTATGACAATATTTAAATGCAAATATTCCAGGAAAGAGAACGACACTCTTAGGCGTTTACGGTTTCTGCAAACTGTAATTAAGGTTATGTACACAGATGGTCGTATTCCGGAAAATAGGACGATGAGGAGACTTGAAAGGAAAAAAAGCAAATCTTCAGTACAAGTAAGGAAAAATTCAAGAACCAAACTATAAAAAATTACTATCTACCGTGATTACAATTTTAATGATGTTCAAAAAAGAGACACATTGTCTTTTGTTTTATTAACGCTTTATTATACTTTTTTAATAACAGTTGATCTGCATGTGTACATGTCGGGTGCGTGCGTTATTCTTAGAAGTCTGAGGGTGCTAAAGATCCTTATTAGGATCCCTATTAGGAGAATGCCCCTTTATGGCTAATGTATTGCAGATTTAATCTGCGTAACATGAATTGTATGTTACAGTGGATGTTTACGTTGACGACTCTTTCACATTTTTGGTGATAATATGTCGAAGTCTACTAGGTCGATCAGACTGAAATTTTCACACATCTTCAGCACATTTGTGGTTGTCAAGTAGTAGATTTTTCAGGTAAATAAAGTGTTGAAAATATGGACTTTCGACTATCGATAGCTGTATGTATACATTTAATAGCAATAAAAGAAATGATAAAAAAAATGTTTGGTAACATAACGCTACTATGAGGAAAATCACAAAAACGGGGAAAATCCCACACAAACCGGAAAAGCCCGTTGAATCAGGCTTTGTTAACATTAAACTGAATTATTTGTCCTTACGGTTTCTATTGTAAACATTTATTCTGGCAGTGTTTTTTAGGTTATTTTTTTAATTTTACCGTCGTGACTAACGGTGGATTCAGCGGTCATCAAACACAACATTCTTTTGAAACCGGAATGCCCAATTACATGTAGTTTAAATATTGTTCAAGAAAAAAATGAGAACTATTATTTGCTACAAAAACCGAATCCCGAAACTCTTAATACCCACATTTTTTTACAAAAAGTATGTAAAAATAACGTAAAAACCACATTAGACTCCTCACCCTTTAATTTTCCGCCGTAGACGTGCGAGAAATAAATATTAATTTTCGACGCAAGTAACCCCTGTTTAACCAGATGGAAAGGCGAGGTGTGACACAATAAAGGGAAATTCTTTCTTAAGATTTTAATATTACGCCCTTAATTAAAGACTCTCCGAGGAATCG
>JAPWTK010001299.1:22500-61093 GCA_029963805.1 Aromia moschata
AAGAAAAAAAAGATAAAAAAGTAGTAAAGCATTTATTACTATTAGTATTTTTTAACCAAATAACCTCATTCGACTAGTTTCAATATAGATATCAATTTTACATAATAACGTGTCTGTCCTAAAATCCCTTAAGTATTACCTCCCTTCAATTTTACAAGCAAATTTCTTTCAATAAGGCAGATCAATTTCGAGTAGGACTAAGCAACATATTTTCGAATACGTGTATTACTCCGGCAGTATTGCCACCGGTCCAAAAACAGAAAATTTTTGAGAACATTATTTTCATTAGTAAAAACATTGTTCTCCAAGCGACTTATCTTTTTTTTGGATTCACTTCTGGGACTGGAACTACTTCTTGGTTCAACGCACAGGGTTTTACATTTTCTTGCAGAATGAACAGGTTTCCAGAAAAGAGATGATTTTAGAGGGTTTTATACGAGTAAATTAGGGAATATATATGGATGGTTACGCTACAGTATATCTGTGAGTTAAGTGAAAGGTCATGCACAGTACAAAGGCAATAAAGATGTTGACAAATTGGCTCAAAGAGCGGTCTAAGTATTTTTTGGACCATCTTCCAATATAATGTAAATGATCAAAGCAAACACCCACAATAAATTCAGGAAAGTGAAGAATGGAACAATCTACAATAGATGTCGCCAAAAGACATACATATTTAACTATGACAAGGATAAACTTTGTCTTGTATTAGAAATTCGGATAAAACACTGTCAGGTATGCAAGCATTTACAACATAAGAAGTGAAACACCCCAGGGAGATGAATAATTCTAATTCTTTGTCAGAGTGAAATATATGTATTCGCTTCGTTTCACCCCTCTAAGTCGAATTTCTAATAATTCAGACCCTTATGTGACTATTTCTGATGGATATTATAAGAATTTTTCTTACAATATATAAGAATATCTACAGCATTCGTAATGACTCATAAAGTAGGAAAATCTTAAAAAAAAAAATACTCCTGTTCAGCCAATCAACAAATTTTATCTTTTGCCTATGTTCCAAAAACCGCATTTGGTGCATACTTTCCACTTTTTGAGTGCTGCTGTTTAGATTCCGTTGATTTGTCGCAATCAGGTCAAAGATGCAAAACTACAGACCTCTTTAGGATCGCTAGATAACCATAATAGATTTTATATGATAATTTGTTTATGGGTTTAGCAATCAAACATACAGGGTGATTCGAAGTTGAATCAAAAATTTTAACAGCTTATAGAACTATTCAAAACAAACATGTTTTCCAAATAACAGTTTTCAAAAAACTCAAAAATAAAAGAATTACCTTATTTATCATTTCGAAAATAGAATTATCTAGTCCTGTCTTAAATTTAAAGGAACAGTTGTACAGCGAAATTCTAAATAAAAAAACGTTTAATATACCTAAGAAAAAACTAGTAATAAATGCTGATCGGTACACTAACTGAATTGGCAACTGAATAGTCCCCTTTTCTCAAGCTTATTTCGGCGGATTTGGACAGCAGCCATTTTGTAAGTCAGTAAGGAACTCTGCCTCAGTGCAATCAGCTGTTCGTGTTTATAAATATTGTAAATATTGTTTATAATGGTTAAGTGCACGTATTTCGGTGTTGAGTCGGTGAAAAATTCGGGACGAATATTTCATAGATATGGATAATTTATTCATGGAAAATCTCGCATCAAGTTCATCATTCATAGAAAATCTGTTGAAGACAAAAATGAGTATATTTATATCAATATTTAATAAATCTCTATATTTAAGTCTTTTTTATTTTATATTTATAAAATAGAATAATATTGTTCATTTACTTCTATAAGAAACTTATTAAAAATAGTTCTTGATCTTGAATAGTATGTAGTTGTAGAAATTTTTTAAGTGCTGTCGTTTATTTCTTATTATTCTAAGGTTTCTTCTAAAAGGTGTAATGCAATTGGAAGGATAGGTGCAATTTACGGGCCTGCAAGTCTATGTGTCAACAGTATAGCGCTTAGTGTTCTGCTCATTTCTCTGAAGAATATTTTGAACGGATTGCATTTTCTGTCTAAAATGTTCTTGTTGCATCGATATTTCTTCATATTAAAACATCACTGAATGATTAATAGAAAATAAAACAATTCTAATACACCATAGAGAAGTTTTGAATAATTTTTACACTCATTATAACAACCTCAATTTTTTGTTAACATCATGAATTGCTCGCATTAAACCACGCACTGATATGAGATCATGAGCATAGCGCGAAAACCGGTAGGCTGCGATTGGATTTTCTTACTGTCTTACAATATGGTGGACCTTAAAATCCCCCCTCCCCCACTTACGTCCTACTGCCACCAGTGGGAATAAATTATTCACAAAAAAAAAAACAAAAACGATAGATATGTTTTTCTACTGTATTTCGAATTTACATTTTCTTTAAACTGAAGATAGGACCGGATAAATGCTACCTTTCGGAAATAATAAGGTAACTTTTTTATTTTTGAATTCCAACGTAAAAATAACCCTGTGTATTAATAGAAATATTATCTTTTCCTTTTCTATTTATACTTTTCTTTTTTTTTTTTTTGTTATATTACATAAAAATACTAACAAGAAAGCTGTTTTTCTGCAGTACCAAAACGACCTCAAAATAAACCTGATCTGCATGTTCTGGTTTGAATAAATGATACCAGAATATTGTAGAACTGGTTTTGGCTGTGAATGCCCGTAATTTTCCCAATAATGCTAATAAAATGCACATGTTATGGATGCGAATAAACTATTCATTTTATGAGTGACGCCGTGCCGCGTTCCATTGCGGGCTAACTTTAATGAGTGCTTTGATCTGTTTTTCAGGTAATTATCGTGTATTTGGGTTAATAAGGTGTTGCAGGTAGATTTTAGAGCAAGTTATTTTCGCATCAGGGGTATTTCGAAATTGGAGGCTGGCGCGTTCCTCTCAGATAATTAGGCGTTTCTACAGGTCTCTGTAAATTGAATGAGATTTGTGTAATATTGTTGTGAAATACTAAAATATTTCAAAAAAATAAACTGAAAATTGTACAAAAAAAATGCAAAATATTTTTAGTGATTACAAATGCAGTTTTGATGTATCCGAGTCCAACCCTCAAATTATAGTTAGCAACTATCTTTTATTAGCAACTAAATTTTACTCTTAAGTTTCAAATTTTAGAGGATGCTGAATTAGGTGATGTACTAAGATTTTCTAACGTAAACGTCATATTTTTTTAACAGTAAAAAAAAGAAATGTAAGTAAGACATACAGGTGGCCATAAGAAAAAACAAAAGTTGAACGTCGCAGCGCCAGCAGACAAAACGAAACTTTAAGTGGTCATTATACTTGAAGCATGTTGGTCTAGATGTAAATTCCCATTTTTCGAAATTCCAAAGTTTTCAGTTTTTTTCTAAACTACAGATTTTTTTTTTCGGATAGAAATAGACAAACTTCATGAGCCATAAAACTCAACGTTTATCTGATTCCACCGGCCTTATGTTTCTTACGATTTAGAAAATACCAATGCAATCCCATCGAAAATGTGGATACCCTGTATCACATATTGTTTGTTATATTTCAATTTGTCTTATTTATATGGGCAAAGAATTTGGAAAAAAATATGCTAATTTGTATCACAGAAATTAAAAAAAAAACTCAACGTTTTCCTCCAAACACCGAACTACCATACTTTTCTCGACGCGCGTTTCGCCAACTATGTTGTCATCTTTAGGAGTAGATTAAAACTGTTTGTAAAATTTGTCAATTTATTTACAACTGTGTCAGGGCACAGAAAGTTTTATACAACATTTGATTTTGAATATTTGTTATTACGATGCTTACAAATATGTTTGCCTTTCAATTATTATTAAATATTGTATATAGCCTAATCGTTTTGAATCAATTTTTACTATTTAGGTGAAAGAATTTTCCAGAAGTTTGTACAAACAGGGGTACTTTACAGTGGGTGGCCTATTAAAAGTTCTGGGAGAACTATAAATGATATGGAGGTGGACATTTGTATCTGGGGATTTCGGGTATACTCTAAATACTCTAAAATAATGACTTTCTAGCACCTCCGGAAATACCGGAAGTGAATGCTGAATTTCGATTTTGCATGCCAATTAAAATAACGAATTTGAACATTCGTTATTTTAATTGGCATGCTATTTTTATGCCATATTTGGTTTCTAGTCATTAATTTAAAGTAATTTTAATAACTGCATATCTCTAAATTGAAAGGTTTTCGAGATATTCCAGTTTAAAAAAAATGTAATTGTAATCTTAAACACGCAAAAAAACTAATTGCTTTTGCAGTGGTAAAATGTTGTGGTTAATTGTTTTACCATGTAAGTATGAAAGGTGGAGCTCATTGTCAATAACTGTAGGTATACGGAAAATTTTGCAGGATGCATTTTCACAAAACCTCACTCCTTAAATTATTTGATCGTTACTTATTACACTTGCCCTTATCGTAATCACATTAGAAAGAGTCACAATGTTAAAAAAACAATCAGGTTACTGAGTTTGTCATATGATTTAACTCCTTATGGTTTTTTTATAGGGTTACGGTTAAGTCCACGGATAATAAATAACGGTCAAACAAAGTGAACGACTCCATACCTCGAATTATTTTATTGATGTGATGAAGGCAATAAAGGATAAGGTATTTGTAAATATAAGAAGATATTTTATGGACATATTACAATGGAACAGCTGTTTTGGTGCCGAGGGTTTTGAACTGATTCTATATCAGTTTGATGTCTGAATTCAAATATCGTATTCATTTTCCCTATCAGCCCAGTTTTTAAGATATACATAGAGAAATATGAGTTCTATGATTTTAACTCAAATCTCAATGTAATAAACAAAAGTATGAATTTTTTTTTTATTATGCCAAATACAATCTTAAGTCAAACTTACAAAAAAAAACATTAAAGCAAATATATCACTGACACTTCTAAAACTTCTTTTCCGCGACATTCTTGAATGTTTTTTTCAAACAACCCTCTTTAAACTCGGCCATCATGGATTCCTTGGTAGCGTCCTCCAATTTTTAATACTTGGTGAAATTTTCACCTTGTTCCTCACTCATGTCTCTAAATTTTCTGGAAACCGGTCCAAGTGGCTGTCTAGATAGGACTTTGTCATTTGCACCTAATGATTTAAGCTTTCAGCACTTGTTACCTCAACATAGTTTTCATATGTTGCCTAGAAAATTTTCAAACTGAAGTCCAAGCTTTCGTTCAACTTCATTCATTGAATTTATGAAGGCAGGATCTTTAATTAATTGTCTTATTTTGGCCGTCAAATATCCCTGCTTTGAGTTTTTCTGTGCTCAACTGAGGCATTTTTACCCCTATATATTCAAAACAAGGCCCATCCTTATCAAGAGTTTTACAAATTGCTTCATTAAGCCCAACTTTATGTGTAACGGAGGAAGAATGATTTTTCTCTTCAACCAAAGCGTGTTAGTGACATTCTTTTCCCCAACGTCCATGTTTTCTCTCAGACAATCTTTTCTAACCCAGTGGTGTGTTTTGTCCCTACTATCCCAAAGGCACAAGAAACACGGATATTTTGTGTAACCACTTTGCTGCCCAAGAAAAAGTTCACTCATTTTTAAGTCTCACATATCAACCATTGATGTTCGTGATACTGTATCTTCTGCAACTAAGCTATTGTGTTCCTTCAGTTTCGTTGAGTGAGCTAACGGTATTGAACCATATTTATTCCCATTATGTAGAAGGACACATTTTAAACTTCGCTTTGAACTGTCAATAAATAGGCGCCAATCATCTGAATATTTCAGAAAGTCCCATTTCTTGTCCACGAATTTCGTGACAAAATACAAGATTGTCTTCTTGAGAAAAGAATGGTATCGATCTTTTTCTCTTGTACGGAAAGGTAATTTTGGTTCCTTGTTCCAGTAAATTTTGTCGTTTAACCTTGGAAGCCAGTACTTCAGCAGCTTTTTCGATAAATTGAGATCCCTGGTGAGATCATTTAATTCGTTTTGATTTGAAGCGTTGAGGAACTGAAGACGTCCCCTCAGGTCACTGTTAGTTTCATTAGCATCGGAAGAGCGATCAGAGGGACAATGTTCGTTATCAGAGATATCTGGTAGCTCATGAAATGTTGGAGTTCATCTGAGTGGGATAGGGCGTATTGCCGAGGTCTAAATTGGGATAGTCCATTTATGGCGGTTATTTCGATTGATTCCATTAATATTTGCTAAACAGAAATAGCAATCATCATGGTTTTTGGTTCTCTCCAAACCATGTACGCCGAATTTCAAACATTTTCTTTTGCCGGTAGTCCACGTTAGTAATTGCTCTGTGCAAGTTTTTACATACAAGATGCGAGTCCCACGTTTGAATGTCCTGATCACCGAAGCTTAACTCCAAAGTATGCCAAATATGCTTGCTTCACAAAGTCAGTATTAGCTCGTCTGTTTTGTTGGAACATGTATTCTCCGCATATATAACAAAACACATCAGGTTGATTGGGTCATTCTTGAACTGGACGCGAACTCATTTTAATTCGGGTTCAAACACAAACACTCTTTTCTTAACAGCAGCAACACGCCGAATTCGATCTACTCTCTTTAGCAAAGAAGGGCACAAACTGACGAGACTTCCTGTAGTTAGGGGTATAAAAGGGTCAGTTCAGGTACCTGGGAGGCAATGTTTCCACTATTTATAGATTTACCTGGAATTTACCATTTACAGTACTGACAATAAAACAATTGAACCTACATTAATGATTATAAAATAATTTTTTAGAACTCTTCAGAAACCAATAATTAGAAACCAGTAGATAAATTTGTATCTAAAAAGTAGAGCTGATAGAGAAAAACGGATTGAACCTAGATTTAGCTTCCCAAATATAGTTTAATTGAGGTCTGAAGAAATCACAGGCAGACCAAAAAAAATATTTTTTTGTTCACATATTATAACTGTGATTTAGCAATAATGGTAGATATTTTGAACACTATATGCAGTTAATGCGATGGAAGCAAGGTAGTCTGCTTGGCAACTGCTAAATTGTACTGTAGGTTGTAACCAAATATTAAATTATTGAACGTATTTGGGTAACGTACCAAGTTAACCAAATTGCAAAAAAACTCAATTTTTCTCGAAGTATTCATTATGTAACCTCATGAAAATTTTATACAATAGTTCTTATGCAAACATTACATAGTAGTCGTACATTTTTGATATACCGCCAAAACATACAAAAAAAATAAGCAGGTAATACCTACAACTTTTATTTGAAAAAAGTTTCCTATAAAACAAATAATTAAAACGATATATGTAGGCATTATTCCAGGCTTTTACCTGACACTGTATTTTACCAATATGCGTTACCAAAAATATCGAACGCCACTGTATAAATTTCTCAATAATGGAAACGATTTGGGCTTCCGCTGCCTTTGCTAATGCTAGTTTGCCAGCTTTTTCAAATTTCGATGCTAACAAGTAACACTACCCAACTGTCACTCACCGGTTTAAATAAAACTTTGCACACTCATAGAATATTAAAAAAATATTGAACCCCTGTTTTTTTTTCTTCCGGAATATGCTTTTTAGGGGTAGAAATCACCCCTAAAAGGTGGTAAAAGCAAGAATCGCCATAATGAAATTAAAAATACCAAAATATTTTACAACATAAAATTTAATATGATTTATAATTTAATAACATGTACAGAAGTACATAACATTTTTTTATTTCCAAAATCTTAAGTGGCTTGCACTTCTTTTCTTGGAGACGTCTGCGGCCTGCAAAAGAACTTTTGCAAATCTTTCCGTACAACAAATACTCAAACTGCTTATTAAAATAAATTAGATTCTTTAGAGAAGTACACAAAATTATTCAAAAATATTAATTTAAAAAAAATTTTGAAACTCTGCCTTTTTTATGCTGCATATATGGTATTTTTTTTGAGTGAAAAGGAGGTGAAGAAGACATTTTTTTTATTTGTTATAAACAATTGTATAACAAATTGACATAACTTAAATATTTTTGATTGAAAAAAATACACTATCGAAAAGTAATCTGTGGCAATTACAATTACGTTTATATCGTAAATATTGATTAATTAGATCGTCCGTAATGAATATTTTGAAAAAAAAAATGACAAAAAAATCTCAATTGTTTATATTTGTAACAAACATTTTTTTTTGCAAAATCCAACTGAATTTTTCAAAAACTCGTTTGCACTGTCAACAGCTATGGAAAAAATGCAAAGACGATCAAATTTGAATTTTCACGTAATTCAGGTGATACGTTTGAGAAATTCTGACCCAAGAGCATCTTAACCATGAAAACTCCGAAAAAAAGTGCTCCTATAAATTCTTAGCCTCCGCACGTACACTGCATGTCCAAAGCGTCGTCGCCGTCAGTGACGCTGGGTCCACTTTGGCGGGCTTTCTTCCGGTAATGCAGAACCCGTGTCGGGACGCCGAAATCGCCTTTGGGCCCTCGGCCGGCTGCGATTCGCCCGCGCTTAACGCGGGCCTGGCACCGACTTCCCCGCTTCCTCGGCCCGCTAAGGCGATAAAATCGTTTATCTATTACCGACGTCTTAATCTACTCCCCGACCGAAACGGCCTTACGATACGGCCGCGCTCAGGGTTCTTTGTTACGTACCGCCGCGGTCCGGAATGTTCGCCGATTGTTGTAAGGCACCGAGATAAGTAAACTGGATTTCCTTAGCGTTAACCTCGATGGCGATTAGGGCCTGTTTTTACCTCGTGATTGCCCGGAAAAAAAGAGTTACCGAGTTGCCAAATCTCGGTGTGTTTTTTCTCACTACGATAATTTCCTAGTTTTAGAAAGAGTGAAGACTTATAGTATGTCCAATCTCAGTTTAAAAAGATGAAAAAACAAGAACGCGACATATTCTTTGTAAACCCAGATGCACCGACCTCGAACGCGTGGTCGTCTAATAAAATAAATACATGTTTAGCAATATTTAAAAAGTCGTATGTATTAACAATTTAATGTAATACGTAAGATTATTTTTCAATCTCAGTTTATCAATTCAGTATTTTCAATCTCATTTTAAAAAGTGCCATTTTCTTTATAAACATAGCTGCACCGACCTCTAACACGTGTCATCCATAGGCGCCCCTATCACTTTTCAGGCAATAAATGCATGCCTAACAATATTTAAAAAAGTCGCCTGTTTTTACCTCGTGATTGCCCGTAAATAAGAGTTACTAAGTTGCCAAATCTCGGTGTGTTTTTTTCTCACTACGATAATTTCCTAGTTTTAGAAAGAGTGAAGACTTATAGTATGTCCAATCTCAGTTTAAAAAGATGAAAAAACAAGAACGTGACATATTCTTTTGTAAACCCTGATGCACCGACCTCGAACGCGTGGTCGTCTAATAAAATAAATACATTTTTAACAATATTTAAAAAGTCGTATGTATTAACAATTAAAGTAACATGTAACATTGTTTTTCAATCTCAGTTTAAAAAGTGGTATTTTCTTTATAAACATAGCTGCACCGATCTCTAACATGTCATCCATAGGCGCCCGTATTACTTTTCAGGCAATAAATACATGCCTAACAATATATAAAAGGTCTCCTGTTTTTAGCTCGTGATTGCCCGTAAATAAGAGTTACGGTGTTGCCAAGTCCGAATGTTCTTTTTTCTTACTACGATAATTTCCTAGTTTTAAAAAGAGTGGAAAGTTATAGTATCTCGAATTTCACTTTAAAAATATAAAAAACAAGAGGGTCACATATTCTTTGTAAACCCAGGTACACCAACTTCGAACGCATGCCATCTATAGGCGCGCGAGACTTACTTTTCAAGGCGATAAATACGTGTCTAACAATATTTAAAAAGTCGTGTGTATTAACGGTTAATGTAACATATAACACTGCTTTCCAATCTCAGTTTATTAATTCAGTATTTCCAATCTCATTTTAAAAAAGTAGCATTTGCTTTGTAAACATGGCTGCACCGAACACGTGTCCTCCGTAGGCGCCCTTATTACTTTTCAGGCAATAAATACATGCCTAACAATATTTAAAAAGTTGCCTGTTTTTACCTCGTGATTACCCCTAAAGAAAGAGTTACGGATTTGCCAAGTCTGGATGTTTTTTTTCTCACTACAATAATATCCTAGTTTTAGAAAGAGTGAATAGTTATAGTATTTCCAAACTCAGTTTAAAAAGATAAAAAACAAGAGCGTGACATATTCTTTGTAAACCCGGCTGCACCGACCTCGAACGCGTGCCATCCATAGACGTGCGGAACTTACTTTTCAAGGAAATAAATACATGTCTAATAATATTTAAAAAGTCGTATATATTAGCAATTAATGTAATACTGTTTTTCAATCTCAGTTTATCAATTCAGTTTAAAAACTATTTAAAAAGTCGCCCGTTTTTACACCTCGTGATTGCCCGCAAAGAAATAGTTACAGAGTTGCCAGGTCTGGATGTTTTTTTTTTCACTACAATAATTTCCTAGTTTTAGAAAGAGTAGAAGACTTCCAGAATTTTCAATCTCAGTTTAAAAAGATAAAAAAGAAGAGTGTGGCATTTTCTTTATAAACCCAGCTGCACCGACCTCAAACGTGCCATCCATAGGCACGCGTAACATAGTTTTCAAAGCACTAAATACATGTCTAATAATATTTAAAAAGTCTTAGGTATTAGCAATTAATGTGACATGTAACACTGTTTTTCAAAATACAGGTGGCCATAAGAAAAAACAGCAGTTGAACTAATATCAAAATAATAAAATATAAATATACAAACGTTATATAGAGGCTAGAATACTTCTCTGAAGTATTCTTGTCTACATCCTGCTCTCCTACTCTACAACATTCCAAAATAGTAGTTTTCAATTTCAAGCGATTAGGGCCTGTTTTTGCCTCGACATTGCCCGGAAAAAGTATCGCTTGACAATGATTTGGATTGTACAATATCAGCTCCACATTAAACATGATTAAAAAGAAATTTGAGAACAAATTAAAAAATTCTTAATCTTTTTTTTCTCTTTGTGACTTAACGCAATCGGCTTCTAAGGTAATTATATGTTTCCCATTAATCTACAATACTAGGTGGTCTCTCCAGGTTACAAATTGTCAAAGGTAATACTCAACAGTTTAATTATTCTTAGTCTTGGAAATAATAAAATGCTTAACCGTGTACCTACCACCTCAATAATTCAAAATGCTCTAGAAATCCATCGTAGTTTAACACAAGTGCCTAGTCTAATTAATGCCATTGCATTGCCTCAAATCGTATTCCAATTGAACTGCTAAGAAAGGAATACCCCTACTGACGTAATTAATTGGAAATTCCTCTACCTGCAAATAATTGAAAACTTTCAAGCCTCCAGTAAGATTCAAATAAAATTGAAATCTCAAACTCCAAGGTTGCTAATTCTGATGTAACTTTCTTAATGCTATCAGATACGGCCTTTTCAAGTCAAAAGATAAAGTGACGTCTTAAAATAAAATGGTGATTATATAGTTTGTCGGAGTTTTAGTTTTTATCTAGATTTATTCTCTTTCATTTTGTCATCCCAAGTACTTTACGTAAAAAATTGAAAATTGTTCAAGTAAAAAAAAACTGGTGATATGAAGACCCAAGGATATGGCGCTGTGTCATGACTTATTCACTTTTCATACTTGTATATCCTTGTTTGAATATGACACGTTTAGATTGTATTTTGATATTATTTTGCAATGTAATTTATAGACAATTTTGAAAAATAATGTATAAAAGTACCTACGCACTGTGATTTCAAAAAATATAGATGACTCCTTATAAGTCGTTACATATCTTTGAGATCTCCCCAGAAAAGAATATTAAGAGGGGTACTAAATTTATACCTTCCCTACTTAATTTTCACACAGTACACAAAGCGTTTACAGATTGCATGAAAAGAAAAAGGATGCCATGTTATGGTAATATGTAACTATTTATTGACAAAAATATATTTAGAATGTATATTCTACCTTGAACTAATTGCCACAGTTACATCACAGGGATCGACTAAACTGTTTGAATAGCAATGACGCGGAAATCTATGTTATTAGTTTATTAGATTCCCAATAGAAAGAGGATATCTAATCTATAGGTCCAACTATAACATATAAGAATGACAAAAATGCTGATAGTTTATCTGGCAAAATATGGAACATAATCAATTCACGTTTGCACAATTTTGGTTTTGATTGCTTTCGGCCATGATAGGTTTTTATAACTGACACAATTATTCACAACACTAGAAATATGCAAGAAGTATTCATATTTCACCATTAAAAAATAACAACGTAAGCTAATTGGTTGCACAAGTGCTCTCTACTGTTCCTGAGTAGTAATTCGCTTTCGATCCCTTCGGCAGTTATTCACCAGTTTACATGCAAATTGGTGGTAGCGTAGGTTTGTGAACACAGGATTGGAGTTTTACTAAAAGCTAAATCACAGATAAACAAACGGTTCATTTGAAAATTTCAAAATTATTCTCACAAAAGCTATAGACCTACTTCCTTCCTTTTTTTCATATAGTGCAATATGATTGCACCTCCATGCTTTTTTTTCATAAAATTTTGTTGTTTCCCATTCCTCCTACAGATGAAAAGCCACAACAATTTTGGACTCAACCATCTTATTGTTTAAAATTAATAACACAATTACTCACAACACCGGAAATATCCAAGATGTATTCATATTACTCCACTAAAAAACAACAATGCAAGCTAATTGGTGGCGCAGGTTCTCTCTAATGTTCCTGGGTAATTAATCGCCATAACCTTTTATTTTTTCCCACTCCCCCTACAAAAGAAAAGCTACAAAAATGTTGGTGTCAATCATCTCATTGTTTAAAATTAATTTTCATCACTCGTCAACCATTCGATTATTCACCCATTTAGTTGTTTATGATTTGACCGGTACATTATATGTCAGACTCAATACTGCTTTCCATCTGTCGACGTTTGCCATCCGGCGACTGATACAGGATTCCTTTGAATTCGTCGACGAAGTTTCCACGAACGTCTGGCGTTCTCGATCTCCATTTGCCCGAACAAAGGATCCGACCTGCAAACGCATTCCGTTTATAATACACCATACTTTATTGTGTAAGTCATATCAATTCGCTATTGGAGTCCCAGAGGCAGTTTATTACCTTTCTCTGCTCCCATTGCGACTGTTTCGTGACAAGTGTCTCTGGATCCATTACTAGGATAGTAATAATACGGTGTGTTCTGTGCTGTTTCCAAAGCTATAGAAATAGAAGTGAACATGTAATTGACCAGCAAGTAGTTAAGTATCGAAACTAAAAATGTGACCAAGTAGGGATGATCTTGAAAGAATGAAGTACGGTTGATCAAATGAAGTATTTTTAATGAAAACAATATTAATTTCTACAATCTCTTGTCAGATCTAATATTTGTGTAACAGGTGTTTTTAATATTTTCTGATACCCCATGATATCAGCTTTTGTAGTTCTCTGAGACTTTAACATTTTTTTTTAATAAACTCCTGCTACTTATATTATAATTAATAAAATAACCTTATTAATTTCAGATAACGGGCACCGATGTTAGAAATTTCATAACTTCAAAAAATGTTGTTTTGAAGGAAACGTGTTTAAAGCTTATTTAAATCTTATCGATCAACATTGAAACAGTTTTACCTACATTTAATCTGGAATGTCTGTTAGAAAGCAACAGTTCCTTCTTCTTCACTTGCAAAAAAATGGGTGCTTCGAACAATAGAATATCTCAAGTTTGCATAGTTGATAACATAGCGAATGCTGGTGAATTGAAGGCAATTGTTAATTGTGGAATATAACTGGGCTGTAAATTCAATTTAAAGGTAATTTTAAAGGACTGTGTACAGTTTTGATTGACTACTACTAGGACGTATAGTCTACTCCCGTTTTTAACTACTCCGTTTTCTGAACAATGGAAAAAATGGAAATCTTGGAAAAAATGTTGAAATCTGAAATCTGGAATAGTTTTCTTCAAAAATTTATTTTACATGATTTATTCCCAACATAAACTTCTTACTACTTTGTTTGTCTTTATTTATTGTCCATTTAACTTAGTTAGGGATTATGTTTCAACTTTGTTTTAGTGTTTCCGTCAATATTTTATTGATGGTGTATTAAAATAGCATTTGGCATTTAGCAATAAAATTTTGCATAACATAAATCATTTGCAAAACATTAAAAGACAATAAAAATATATATTTTATGTCAGATTTATTTCATGTTCTTTTAATAGAATAACAGTTCATTTTTATTTTATTTTTTCCTATTTGAAAAAAAAACTGAATTTGGGAAGAAAACGTTTACAATATTTTGTATTTTGCATGGAATTATTTATAATATTCATAAATCAGTAATATGTCAGTTCAATTAGTACTTTATTCAGGTTGATATTTGTAAAATAATCTAATAAAAGTAGCATTCCAGTTCCGAATTGTTTAATATAAATTTATTCATATCTCCTGCAAAGCGACTGTAATCTAGCAAATTTGAAATGAAAATCCTGCAGCATCGCGCGCTGTTGGGTGATCAATGCTTATCAAATTCACACGTTTTTCATTTCTGCACAATAAGTATTCGAATATTATCCAGTAAACGTAGAGAGTTCTTTAAACCATTATGTAAATTACGAATTTATTCGGCAAGTTTTGGAAGGATTGCAGATAAAATATATTGGAAAAATAAGAACTGGAATCAAGGTAGGTACACATGGTTCACATAAAATATCGAAGGCAATAAATAATTATAAGAGTAAGAACTTAATAATTTAATGACAATAACGGTAAACAAGAAATGGAATTTACAATAGACTACAGCACCATCCCTATATATTTATTGAGTCTGGATAAGGTTTTGTCCGAGGGTCATAAACCTTAAATTCAGCAACCCCACAACCATAGAACTAGAAACTATGTATCTCGGAAGTGTTTTAGCAGACAACTCCTCAAATTCTACATTCTGAAAATCTGTGAACAAAAGATCTCAAACTCAGTACAAATTTTGGATTATTCGGTTCAATAATATGGGGTCAGAGGTTATTGAGTATGAGGACTTGACTATTCAGACCCGCAGGGCTATGGGGTTATCGGATTTGAGCCTGTCTGCCCAACAACCCCCGAGATATATAGTTTCTAATTTTCATAAATATGCCCTGAAATATTGGGTTTAAGGGTTTATAGGGTTGATTGGTTGACTCTGGGTTTCTGTTGATATTCTGTTCATATTAATTAATACAGTATTTAAAATTTTCGTTAACTCTTCTAAAAATACCCGCTATAACCATAATTGTCGTGTATATTATGGAAATTTAGAAACGAATATAATTTACGGAGTTTCATTACTCACTTGTCTACTTGTTGACCTCAACTGCAATTTTCTGCACTGTTGCGGAGACAACGGTTAATTTAAATTTGCGAGTGTTGCCACTTTATTAGCGCCGACGAACATGAATTACGTTATTTCTTCTTTCAAAAACTAGTGATAAGACTCAATTGAACGGAATAACGACAACAATAATAAATAAAACATTTAAACTAGGCATATAAGCTTTGATTTAAAAGTTTTTAAGAGTGAGTCCGAGTTTGTCGATAATATCGTTTCGTATCGAAATCCGGATCAGTGACTTCCGATGGTGAATGACAATGAATGAAATCTTTCTTGCTTTATGAGATTTTTAAGGAACTTATCGTTAGCGTATGCTCGGCAAAGATGCAGGTGGTCGATTTTAAACAAAATCACGCAAATAATTGCGCAAGGAAAAAATATTATATTTGTTACTCTCGAAACCACATCCTACTTTTCAACTGTGTGTGATTTGTAGGTAAATAATGTTTCATTAGGTTATGGCATAAATCTTTTTTTTTATTTAGTAATTTGGCCTCTCCTTTTCTTATTCGAACTGAGTTTTTAGCCTCTTGCTGATATACTTTTTATAAATCCACTTCGAGTATTATAATTACGTTAAATTTGGGAATCAAAAAATAAATTTGTAAACTTTCTTACATGTTTCTTTACTTTAAAAAGTTGCGAAATTGAAATGAGACATCTTTTAGATTCCAGTTTATTCGGATGGTATAAAAGTTCTTAAATAAGTTGGCATCCGTATAATTTTTCATCGCCGAGAAAGTTTCGAGTGGAAGAGAGGATCTCCTTTTCGTTCTACATATGGTAATAAGCGCATTTTATTTATATCATTTAAACCAACTGTAAAAGCTTGCTGAATATCACTCTGTTGATATAGAGTGGATGAATAAAATTTCTTCTTCAACACTGATATAAATATTATTCAGTTAATTTCAATTCAATTAATTTAAAATGACTATTGTTACTAATGTTAATCATTTATTAGATTTCGTTATAAGCTACGAAAGCGCCAATGGTAAATTTTATGTAATTACTGCATTCGTCATGTTTAATAAAATTTACCGTTGGTGTCTTCGCCATTTTAAATATAAAATTACCAATGGCACCTTCGTCATTTTTATTAACAATTCACTCTCACAATTTTCCACATCCTTCCTATTTCCCTCTATCATCTATGTTTTCAACCATCATAAATTACACCATCCTACGTACGTCGTCACTAGAATTTGCTCTTCCATTTGCAACAACGAAACTTCCACAGGACTCCCCTCACTAACAAACCGGCTCTACGTCTCTAATTTCATGGCACATCCGTCATGTCTAATAACTTGGCACCTTCGCCATTTTAAATGTGATTTATCATTTGGGCCTTCGTATACTATTTACACCTTCATAATTTTACACAGAATTTGCTATCCCTTTTATATACGTAACTAATCTCACAAGGCGCGACATCATTAATAAACCGGCTATCCTTCTTAAATAAGATACCTTCGCCATATTTTTTTAAAATTTACAATTGGCACCTTCTTATTTTTTAATATCATTTACCATTGGTACCTTCTTCATTTTCCACATGCTTCCCGTTTTTAATGTTTAATTTTAGTTTCAATTATCACAAATTACACTCTTCGTACTTCTTACTTCATAACCAGAATTTGCTGTTTATTTCTCAGTTGCAATAATGGAACTCCCACAGTGCGCGGTCTCACTAATAAAAGGTCTCTATTTTTAATTTCATTGGACCTTCATTAGCCGGGGCGCACATTGAGACGCAGGCGACGCAGCACAGCACAGCACAGGAAATAACTGCACGCAGAGAGTGAGCGCATATTGTTAAACAGTTTTGTATCGCCTGTGCTTGACTTGTTCACAGTGTGTTCGATTTGTACTATCAAAGTCAATTTAAACGCTGAACAATTTGATTTACGTTCCGAATCAGATTCTGATGCACAAAAATGGAAATAAACATGTTAGTGTACGATATGTCAAAAAAGAAGAAAATCAATTTGAAAAGTAGCTATATGGAGAAAAGAAGAAGCCATGGGGAATTCATTTTAACATCTGAATTTTCAATAGTAGATATACAAACTACTTTCGCTTCAATCGAATTCAATTTATTGAAGTGCATAGTATTTATATTTAATAGACTGTATTTATATTTAATCTTAGATATAATAAAATATATTCTGTATTTTCCTGACCGTTGATTTATACTTGATTAATATTTTTGGGATTTTGAGTCCTTAGAAATAAACCGTTTTTATTATGTTTCAGTTTCATTAAACCATCTTTACAGAACCATAATTAAAGAGGCAGTGGAAAGAACGATGCAGCTCCATTCTCAACGCGTTACGAGGTTAGCTGCTTATAATTTCTGATTAAATTACTAGACGTTCAGGCCTATGCTGTATCATTTGACGTTATTTATAACAGTGGTGTGTATAATTCTTGTCCGATCAGGATTAGCCTTTTAAATAATCCTAGTTTCCAATTGGTTGCCCTCGTTAACAGCGTGTTATAAATAACGGCAAATGATACATCATACGCCTGGTTATTTAACGCAAGTTTCGACGCAGCTCAGCATATGCCAGTATGTATACTCCATGCGCTGAGAAGTGTGGAATTTGCGTTAAATAACGCCTAATATTTTTATCGAAATTATAAGCAGCCAACCTCGTCACGCGTTGAAAATGGAGCTGCATCGTTCTTGCAGCAAGCTCCTCAATTGTTATAATAATTTATAAAAATGTATACGCTGGTATATAGACAAATTGTTATTACAGTTTCTATGTTGTCGAGTTATTTACATTTATGTTTTACTAAAAATATCACCCGGTAATATCAGTGTATACGTTTGTATAAATTATAATAATTGTAGTTCTCTCAAGACGGCTTCACTAAAGCGAAACGCAAGGAAAAATAAAATGTTTAATTTCTAACGACCCGAGCACTCCCAAGAATATAAAAAATAAAATAGAAGATACAATAAATGATAAAAGTAGTAAAAGTAGGTACTTACCGTCTTTTAAATTAACCTTCTTGGCAATTTCAATCCACATTTCGTTCTTTTAGTTTAGATTTCATGTATTAAAGGATTATTTGTATCGTATAAAACCGTTTGGTTTCGAACTGCCTCCGATCAGTTCCTCATGCATTTTCGGTAACGTGTTCGATGACTGCCTGACACGTGGCACAGGAAACTGTGTTTGAACACTGCGCGGGCAGGTTTTTCGCGACGCAGTTCTGCCCCGCCCTGCTCTGCGTCTTAATTTGCGCACGTGTATTTAAACCCTATTGAATACAAAAACCCGGGGTGTGGCTTGTGTCGCCTGCGTCTCAATGCGCGCCCCGGCTTACTATTAAAATTTATCATCCGCACCTTCGCCATTTTTAATAAACTTGGTCGTTTTGAATGATACTTTCAACATGTTTCTCACATTAAATCATAATAAATTACACCATATTTCGTACCAATTTCATAACCATAATTCGCCGACCCTTTTCCCGTTTTCAATAACTAAACTCCCACAAGGTGCGGCGTCACTAACAACATAGTTTTACTTCTTGAATTTCGTAGCATCTTCGACATACTTCATAAAATTTACCATTGGTACCTTCATCGTATTTCTTAAAATTTACCATTGGCATTTCGAACATTTTACTCTTAAGATTTTCCACATGCTTCCTACTGTTGCCTCTCTAATCTTGATTTCAGTATTATACTACGTACCATAATTTGTTGCTTTGTTTCCGTTTGGGAAACTCCCCACACCGCGTGGCCTCTTTAATAAAACGGCTTTATGCTCCTCACGCCCGGACACTAATAAACTCTAAAATGCAAGTGGGGGGTAATTACTAAAGTAGTCAGAGGCATCTACAAGAAATTATGCATATTTAACTTCATTCTGAAGTTTACTGCTTCGGATTAGCCAACGGGGCAGTAATTCACACTACAAACTGTGGTCTGGTTAGAGCAAACAGTGGCGCATGAATTATGCACGTCCGAACAGAGCCAGGTGATCGTAATCTGGCTAATGCGCCGGCAGTAAGGCACCGCCCCTCTCTCCCGTAAAATTTATTTCGCCGGCACTCTTTAATTCCTTAACATGGGCGGGTCAAACGATCGCATCGTTTTGATGTATCACGTGTTGGGCGTAAAGGTGCGGTACAGATATGCCGGACACCATCAATTTTGCAACTCTGTAGCAACTAAATAAGCTAAGCTTAAGGAGATTCTGAAAAAATGTATATCGCGGCTTCAGACTACGTTGGTTTTGATGCGCTCGACTGAGTACAGGTGTTCATAAAATTTGAAATGTAATTGAATGAAATTAACATCTTATGTAGTAATAATAAGTCTAAAGATAAAGTCTACACGACAAGGATTTTTTTTGTTAAACATTTTTCTAACCACCGTCTGTACTGTCTTAATAAGAAAAGTACAACATATGGGTTTTATCAAATCGATAACCCAGTCAATATGTCATTTAAAATATTCACTATTTTTAAAAATATTATGAAAAAAATGTTCATACTTAAGATGTTAAATACGAGGTTTCAAGAAAATATTAAAACTGCATTATTTTTTTTAATATGCCGTTATTGATTAAAACTGCATTATTTTTTTTAATATGCCGTTAATTTTTTTAATATGCATTATTTTTTTAATATGCGTTTTATTAGTCCATTTCTGGTCTGGTTATTAATAATGTTTTATTTTATTAAGACAAAATAACTTTTTTATTGTGTTTTAAATAATAAATGTTTTTTGAAAGAAGTCATTTGAAACGAAAAATCTGTAGGAAAATCAATTTTACAGTAAAAAAAAAAACAGGAAATTTAAAAATACCTAGCTGCTGTTCCATCCATCATTTGTATAAGTAATAAATTGTAAAGAGTTTTTCACAGAACAAAAAAATTACAATTCAAAAATAGTCCAAGATTGTCCTACAGATTTTCTGTCCACCCGCCCATCACGAGTGCTTTTTTATACAAGGTATTCATTATCAATTGAACTTCTGCTATATAAATTAAAATACATATTATTTATTAATACATATGGGGCATCTCTCACCAATTAAGTGAGGTCAAAAAGTTTTCTGTTTGAAACATATCACAATCGATAGAACTTGCTAAAAAAACAAACTACCTTAAAATTTTAGATTTTTTGAGCGACAATGAGAGGGATGGTGAGGGTGAGAAACTACAAATTTTCGTTTCGACTCTAAACTTTCAATCTTTCTCGGTAAGAAAATGAAAAAAAAATTAAAAAGAAGGTTGCAATGGTTTTCGACGTGTTTTGGATGGTTTGCGTCGAATACGATAAAACTATTTTCAAAATTATTGGGGGTAGTTTTCACCCGTATTTTGAGGATTGAAAGTTTAAAATCGAAATTTCGAAAAGTATGACACGATTTTTTTCATTTTTTTTAATTTCTTTTTTTTTTGTACTTTCGATTAATGTTTAATTCATAAGGTGAAAAAACGTGGTTTTAACGTATTTTCATCCTGTGTGGTAGTAAATGGCAAGTGAATAATATGTTCCAAGGTTTTTGGGGTGGCTGATTACGAATCTAACGCCAGATTTTCAAAAAGTAAAATGGCGGATTCAGTATGGTAGTCAACTTTTAAAAAATGACAAAATTTTGAAATTTAAAAAAATACCATCGTATTCTACGGGAAATTTTCTACGTTAGATTCATAATCAGCGACCCCAAAAACCTTGGAATATATTATTCACTTGCCATTTATTATGTCACAGGATGAGAAAATACGCTAAAACCACGTTTTTTCACCTTTAGGCCGTTTTTTGGGCCAGTTCCTGGTCGACGATCATTATGAATTAAAAATTAATTGAAAGTACAAAAAAAAAGAAAGAAATTAAAAAAAAATAGAAAAAAACAATGTCATACTTTTCGAAATTTCGAATTTAAACTTTCAATCCTCAAAATAAGAGGTGAAAACTACCCCAATAATTTTGAAAACATTTTTATCGTATTCTACGCAAAAACACATGGAAAACCATTGCAACCTTCTTTTAATTTTTTCATTTTCTTCACCGAGAAAGATTGAAATTTTAGAGTCGAAACGAAAATTTGTATTTTCTCACCCTCACCATCCCACTCCTTGTTGCTCAAAAAATCTAAAATTTTAGGGAAGTTAGTTTTTTTTTACCTCACTTAGTTGGCGTGAAATGTCCCCTATATTAATATATTGTACTTTATATATATGCACGACCTCTATAAAATTTTAATTGGTTTCGATTTACAATGTCGCAATAACTCACAATTTCATTTTATATGCGAGTTCACCTCGTACACAAAAAATCACCCTAATGGACAGCTCTACTAATAAAACTATCTGGGTGTGCACTACTAAAGTGCACACCCAGAAAAATATTGCAATATTTAAAAGTCACAGCTCCAGATTCCTATCTTACATATTAGATCTCATAAACTTATTGAAGAACCAGCATGTCGGCTTGTATCATAACCAGGAAGTATGTTGTTTCCTATTAAGTATCGCCTTCTGCTGTGAGTAGATGGGACAGGACATATTCTAGGTCCGACAAAGTCAGCAACTACCAGATGCCCTTCTCAAAAGCACACTCTAACGGTAAAACTGTTAAGCTCAATGAGGAGAAAATTATTTCCTGATGATATTTTTATTATTAATTTGGTGTGTGGATTTAATGATAAAATACTGAAAAACAAACTGTAACATTCTTAAATTAAACCTATGTCTTTATTAGTTTTATTTCTTTTTTAATTTTAGCGTAGCCATTTACGTTTATACTTCCAGCTCGAGCATTTCGATTTACGCAGTCTCGGCAGTTACTTTCTTATTCCAGCGGGCGAACTACACGCCTATAGAAGTAAGGTTGCCTAATTTAATCAAAATTTGTTAGAAACTAATCCGCCAGAGGACATGGCGCCCTAAATCAACATCGCCGGGATGGAAAACAGGTAGCCGGATAATAAAATATTTATTAGTGTGAGGCGAGGTAGCAAAAAATCGTATCACAGCTCCACTTTTTTTCATATTACGGAATAAAACTTTTAATAGCCATTGGTATTTTAAATCCCACGTACCGAACTTAACTTAAAGAGTTTTTTTTTTGCAATTTTAAATATTAAGTGGGCAAGTCGATTTAGTTATACCCAACTGTTTAACTTAATCAGAATTGAAAAATCTACACAAAAAAAAAGAGTTTTTTTCTTTCTTCTGATAAATATTCTTGTGGGAAAAGAAGATTTCTTTATTTTCAACAACTTGTCTTTGGGATAAACAATAGTCTTTTAACACAGTATTTCCTATATTCAAAGAAATGATTGTATGTATGGCAGTGAAAGAAACTTTTGAAAAACAGTTGCAGCTATCAACAGCTATGCGTGATTTGTAAATAAAGTAATGAGACTGGTATTTATAACTTTTTTGTCCAATTAAACTGACAATTTCACATTGCTTACTTCAACGTAGTTGCCTTGGAAAGCTATGCAGCAGTGGAGATGGTTTTTGCACTCATATCAGTGCTGAAACTCTTTATGAACATCTTATAAACTGGTCACCAAGGAGGCCAGCATTAACTCCATTGATTTTTTTTCTTTGTATTAAATGCTCCCAAACAAATCAGTATCTCAGAAGACTGTGGTTTTGAGAGTGAATCAGAGATACCTGAGGACCAATCGACCAATGCCATGACCATTGAGAGCAAGATTTTTGAGAAATTTTTTCATATAAATGAAGGACTAGCGATAACGTCGAAAATTTAAACTTACATTTATTTATCTGCTGTTTTTATTTAATTTTGAATTTCTTCTTGTCCATTTTAATTCACATTAATTTTATTCGTTTTTTACTATTTTAATATGACTGTGCAAATAAAAATTATGTATTTCAACCATGTTTCAGCCTTATGTATAAACTACATATTTGATTTTTTTGTATAATACAATTTCTTAAAAATTAAGTTGCAATAAAAATCACAGAGGGCATGGCTTTTGAAAGTAACACGTGTCACTGTAGCACATAATGTTTTTTTTTGCAATCCTTTATGTAATATATATTTTTTCAATTTAGCACCACCTGATACATGCTCAAAGAAATTCTTATTCCATCGCACAAATTGGCATAGTTGAGCACCTTAGCCTGTATTTAAAATATTTTGTTAATGATATCCTTGTGACCTCAACTCATCCAACATTGTTTGCATTTATACATCTCTGATCCCTCTGTATAATTCCATTTCCCGAAAGGCAAATAAACATATCATTTCTACGTACTATTCCTACGAATGTTTACCGAATATCATTAAACGTAATTGTTTAGCTTGGGATTATTATATACAATTCAGAAATAATAAATACCCAGGATGTGTTTTCTGCAGGTAAGTTTGTTTGTTTAAAATATACTAGAGAACAAAAAAATGCAACAGCCACGATACAGGCTTCTATCAAGATGAAAATATACATATTTATTGTACAGTTTGTCTTCAATGTAAAAACTGATCAATTTTCTGCTGGTTTATCTTAATGTTTAGATAAGCGAATACAAAATAATGTTAAAATCAGTGCTAGAACCAATTTATTTATGTAGAATTGGCATTGGTATTTTTCGTATGATTTATCAGTTAAACGATATTTCTGTAGTGTTCCGTGTAAAAAGTGTTAGAATGTCTCGGAAAGAAAATTATCCGAATTTGAAAAAGAGCGAATTACACAGGCCGACAAGATTTGAACCCAGAAACCAGAATATATTTTTCCAAAGGTTTTTGATGCGCTGAACCGAATCCGAGACCAAATCTCTCAATTGACTCTGGTTTTCGAGATACCCTATCCTAAAAGTGCAAAAAAAGCGATTTTGGTGTATATTTGTTATGTTATGTAGCATCGCAATTACATAATCGAGTTTACTCACATATCTTTTTTTTCGCTGCGACATCGCATTTTGAAATTTTTAAGTTTGTGAATTTCTCTTATTAAAGCATATTTTTGTTATTAACGGGGAATTCCTGCGTTAGCGCTTAGGCACCGCAAGTCGTAGGGGAAGTAAAAAGTGGCTAATGGTAGACATGACCAGCTTTATACTTACGGGTAAACTGCCTGGTTACAAAGAATCGACTAAGTCTAGGTCAGCTACTGCTTTGCAGCTGGTCATTCTGAACATCAGCTTATATTCTTTACCGGTCGTCTATTCAGCGATATGCCTCATATAACAGTTGTCTCTTGTTGTCTAACAGTAGTCGGTATATTAAAACTTTTCAATGGAACTAAGTCGTAATATAACTGAACTCCTCACATATTTGTGCAAAATAGTTGAGAATAACTTTTACAACAGTTATGATCTCGATATGTAGCTGTCAATAGCTTAACGCCTAAAAAATGTATTTATTGATAATATTGCATCGTTGTCATTACCACAATTGAGTCACATATGTATCTATATAAAATGTATACAAGGAATTCAAAACGTATATAATTTTGATGAATTTTTCAGACCCTTAACAAATATATTTGCCAAAGGACAAATAAAAAATTGTTGCTTACGAACTTTGGGCCATTTTATCTACTGTCCAAGCTTTATCAAAATCACACCGTTCCCTTATTAATAGATTAATACAAATGTGATATTGACTTGTCTTATCTAACATAACGTCTGTTATTGTGTCTGGAATGCAGTAGCTATTTTAATTCGTTCTTCTAGATCTTCAGATGCTGCAAACAAACTTTTTACGCGAACTAGCGTCATTGCGAGAGAGAAGAGGGATTGCCGTCAATAAAATCGGTTTATGAAACGTTGATACATCTGCCGTTGACAGGCATTACATAGGAGAGACGTTGGATACAAGGGACTACTTCGGAATTTATCTCAAACTTATTTCAGAATAAATTTAAATCTGTTTAAAACATAAGGCTGGGATGTCTTAATGAAATTCTTCCGTAAACGATTTTTTTGTTACTTTCATCGAGCCAGAAAGGTTGTTTTTTTGCAACATAATTTAATATTTACGCACTTGTGTCAATTCAGAACATAAAAAGTTGTTTTTGTGTCATATTTAAATTTGAAAAGTTGAAGTTTTGTGATTCGGAAATTTCCAGCAAGAAAAAATATTTCGATGACAAAAAAAAATTAGGACGACTATAAAACAAAATAATTCTATAAAGAGAATTCTATAACGAAAGGACACTCTTTAAGATTGAACGGATAAATGGATTGACTAAATTACAGTTAGTATTGTACAGGGCTAGTTTTGTAAATGAATACCTACATTTTTTTAACTGTTCGGTTTTCAAAAATAAAAACTTGCTATATAAATAAAAACCACGCAAAATTTGATTTGTATGGTTTTTTTCATACTGATGTTGCCGTATTGATGGGATTGTAAATAACATTATTTACTGCTCTCCCTTAAACAATAATTATTATTTTTCCAAAATAATGAAGACAGGAAGTACCTAGGTACTTTTTTTTATTTACATTTTAACCTATTGCTTGTAGGCCTTTTAGCTCTTGGTAAATTCATTAATATATTCACAAATAGCACATGAGGTAGTTAAACAACGGTGGTATTAGTTATACCAATATGTGGTGGATAAAACAAAACAAAGTATCATAGAAAATAACTGACTATGCTTAATTGATTACCTAATATATAAACTGGCGAAGGTGGTCTTTTAAGATTAAATCTTTGATTTCATTTTTTTGCCAATTCCCTAATAGTATAATATCTGTAACATATTAAAATATGGTTTATTGATTATTTAATTGTAATTTAGTTATAATATGCTTATCAATTATCTTTTTGTGGTAGTAATGTAGCTGTATTTATCTTATACGCATTGTGGACGTTGTGACACTTATATACAAATATTTCTCAACAGTTTAGACGTTTTCAGAACTGTCATATCAGTTTAGGTATAGAACATTGTTAAGTAATTTCTTCTTAGTTTCTATAGATTATTAAACATTAACTTCAAGGAAACTTCGGGCTTATGAAGCTTGATTCACAAGGGGTATAAATGTCAATCTTAATTTTCAGTAAGTCTTTAATAGATTCAATAAAATTAAAAATTAGTAAACGAGTTTCCTGTCTTTTGTTATAAGCCTTAGGCTTGCAGTTACGACCACTTGAAGTATTTTGTACATAAAGAAAGTAAGCCCATAAGTATAGCTTCGTTAGTAAGATACGATCATTGTTTTTCTTATATTGCTAAAATATATTATATATGTACTTACGTTTTCAGAAAAATGATGAGTACATTCGATAAAAATTATTCCAAATTTTTCCCAGTATCCAAAATTTTGGGTTATACTTCAACATAACCTCATCAAATTGTAAAATAATCCAGACAGTACCTTTTTTCGATTAAAAATATCAATAACATCTTCAAAACAACGATACGTACGAAAAATATTAGCAAAGTATGCATTGCAATGCATACTGTACCAATACTGCTTTGAAGCGTTTTAAATGTTTTCAAATCAGTTAGTTACGGGAGTGGATCGAACACTTCGAAAATATTAAATTTTTAGGATATCAAAATGTTTTGCTCAAAATCAACATATAGGCATAAAATGTCATTAGGGGCATAATTTCTTAGTGACATTTTTCGAAATATTAATAATTTAGGCCATTTTCTAAATATTTTTTGTAAAATCACAAATATGACAGTTGCCAGATGTTAGCTGTCAACTTTGAATTGGTGCATTTTAAGTTATTTTGGATGCAGAAGTGATTGTCACCAAAAGTTTTTATCAAACTCTAATATTAAAAAAAAAAAATCCCCATATGACTCTACTTTTATGGCGGACACTGTCCGTCAGTGTCGACATATACATATATGCATATATGTCGACACAGGTTAACAAGGGAAATTTGCAGAAAATGCAATACCATACAATAACAAATACATACAAAAACATACCTAAATGTGTTTAAATTGTTGACCACTGACCATTTGACAGTGGGCCAGACGATTCTTGAACATTGTTACAACTCCTGTTGAAGGTCTGAAAACACAGTTTCTTGAAAACCTTATTATTTCGAATCAGTCAAAATAAGTCAGAGAAAATAATCAAAACTATTTATATTTTGTGTTTCTTACATCAACATTCCACCGAATTGCATTCATCTCCTAACAACGTTAGCTGGGTTTGTCATACTGCTGAAAATTTTGATAACCTGAACAAGTCAACTCATGAAGGAATCTTCACGAGCCATAAAATGCAGTTTTTCTCTTTAACTGACCTCGTATCTCTTGTGGATTAGAATTTTTCGACACAATCTCATAAAAAAAATGAACTCCCTGTATAATACCATTTCAAACAGAGATTAGGTATTACAATTCCAGAAAAATCACACTCCAACAATACGTAAACACTTCTGTGTTGTTTTAACTGGGGAGCCGAAATTCGAACGCGTCACCAGCGATGCATATTTTTCCTGCCACAGCTGCGTATAACGAAGACGGAAATCGAAATATCGGATAATGGAGTGTGCGGCCGTACGTGCGCATCTTTTGTTCAGAAATTCTGATTACCGTATCGCTGCCAAAGTACTCGACTTAGTCCCCGCCCGTGCGGATAAAATTCTGGTGTGTTCAGAATGCAAATCGAAATCCCCTCGGACTCATCAACTGCATTTTCTCTCGTACCGGGGAATGCGCAATATATTGCGGGAATGATTATGGACGAGAACAGTTATACATATTGAGTATGCCGACCAACGCAATATTTGGTGTATTTTACATGAGCAAATATAACTAACATCACTTTTTTGGGATATCTGCTTTAATTTATGTACAAATCCATATATGTAAATCCAATTTTTCAACATAATCGATTAAATTATTTTGTTTAACAGGGCATCGAAAACTGTATCTTCTGATCCTATTACACAGCCACACAAAAAGAAAAAATATATTTTTGGCCCAGGGTCTGACTATGTTTACCGTATGTTTTCGGGGTCGCTGAATCCGAATACAAGGATCATATTGACCCCATCACGTCAGGATTTCGCCATAACCTCAAACAACCTTGTAATCATCGCTGTTTTAGGCCTGTAATATAGTTACTCAAGTTTTAAACTAAAAAACCAATCTGTTAATCCACATAAGCCCATAACCCTAATATCTAAAACCCCATAACCCCATAACCACTAACCCTAAAACACCGTAGCCCCCATAACCCCACAATCCCATAACTCCGATACTAAAAGAAAATAAATCATCAAAGTCAATCTGCTATCTATATCAATGTTACAGAACAAGAACCCATAACCCTATAACTCTGTAACTCTATAACCACTAACCCCATAACCCCGTAACCCCATAACTCCATAACCCTGTAACCAAAAAAATAAATAGATCATCACAGGCAATCTGCATTATGGCAATTTCTCAGTTGTTGAAGATTCCGTAAACCCATTTCATTAAGGGGTTAGGTGGGTTTGAAAATTTCAAAAAATCGATTTTTTTATCTTATTAGATAGTACAATATATTTAAAATATTCTCCTAAAATTTAAAATCGATCCGAGTAAAATTCTAAGAGATAGACCCTTCGGAAGTTCCGCCCATCAGGCCACGTCAGTGCAGCGCTTCGCAGGTATTGTCGATTTCAGATAAGAATGCACCCCTAGGCGTGTGACAGTTGATTACTCGCTTTCTCCATGTTTGTTTACGTTTGCCAGCTTTATGGTGCCGGAATCTATGATTCTATGTAAGTTAAATTTTTTACATATTATTTCAATTTAAAACTTTAAACGCGTTTATCTCAAAACTCAATTTTTTAAGTCGGTGGACACGATTTCTCGAAAAGTTATGAAGCGATTTTGTTCAAATTTTGCACACATCTTTGAAATAACATTATCTAATCATTGAACGAAGGATTTTTTTTTATTATTATTACAACTAATTTTTTCGAGCCAATACATGGCGAAAATTTGACAAAAAAATATGTTTTTTTGTTCAAAGTCTGTCAAAAAATCGGTTTTTGTTTTATTTTTTTTTTCCTTCGTCCAATAACGAGATTTATCCATGTACTAACGAAATGGTTTTTTGATTTTGGATGAACCAATAATGAGTTATGCTGTCCACGGCAAGAGCTTTTTTTGAGACGTCAAGGGAGATGAGGTACCAATGGCTGAGTTTTCGGAATTTTTAAATAAAAAATTTCACAAAATACTATTTAAATATGTATCTTTGACATGCTGAATTTTTAAATAAAATATATGATTGTATATTTTAAAAAAAAAAATAGTAAAAATACCCTTTTTTTGAACTTTTGAAAACCCACTTAACCTACTTAAACCAAATAACCCCGATAACCCCAATAACTCCATAACGGCTTTTAATAGGGTTCGCTTTTTTCACGCAACTCCTCGCGGTGTACATGGGATAACATTGATACTGACAGTTTTACAAATATTAAGTAGATTTACAATTAAGTCTGATACTTTAGGGATATGGTATTTTTAATTAGAATTTATCAGGGTTATGAGGTTATAGGGTTTAACAGCTTTAATTTTGGGGAATCCATGCCACGATAGTTGTTTTGCTGTGAGAGATTGAGTATGACGATTTTAGTAACATGGTTATGGGGGGGGGGGTTACGGGATTATAGGGTCAGTGGTTGTGGGGTTACGTGGTTCTGGGGTTACGGGGTTATAGGTTTAGTGGTTATGGGATTATGGGGTTATAGGGTTATGGGTTTATGTGGATTAATAGATACGTTTTTAGTTTAAAGCTTCGAGTAACAACGTTACAGGACTAAACAGCGTTGATTATAGGGTTGTTTGAGGTTGTTTGAGGTTATGGTTAAATCCTGACGTGATGGGGTCAATCTGGCCTTGATTCGGATTCAGCGATCCCGAAAACATACAAGTAAACATAGTCAGACTCCTGGGCCAACATTTTTTTTTGTGTGGCTGTTTTATCGTTAAGACGCAGCTCCGCAGCCTGCTACATTTTTTTTATGCTCCCGAAATTCAATATTACGAATATAGCAATTTTCTTTTATTTCCCTAAATCTGAATCCATAGCGTTAACTAGGACATAGCGAAATTTGAACAAAAAAATACTAGGAGAAACTCTTTGATTTTCTATACGATTTAAAAGTTGAGCAAAAATATCGAATTTGAAAGCTCAAGGGAGGCAAGTGTGCCGTGAAAAAATGTCGTAAGACAGTCCAGTGTTCACTTGAATCGCTTACAATTAATGTTTACCGCAATATTAAATTCCTTGTATGAGCCAAGAAAAGTTTAAATATTTTTTCCACATCGTCTTGTTTTAGTATGGGTGCGCTTGCTTTAGTTTATTTCAATGTATTTAAGAAAAACAAATATCACCCTTTTTGGGTGTGTAAAACCATTGCGTGGAAAATTTAAAAATCACTCATTTTCAATATGCGGATTGAAGTTTCCCATTAACAAAGTAATTGTTGCATTAAATTGGATAGTTCTGGTGTTAATAATTGTTGGCTGCTTCTGTGGAAATTGTAGTAATGAATTACCATAGTTTGAAGGGAAAAACTATTTTCTTTTACAAAAAAAAAACAAAAACAAAAAAACAAAAGATAACTGTAGAACGCAAAAGAAAATATTATTTTTATTTTCTATAATTTTTCTATAATAATGTGTTTATGTAATATTAATGTTATATTAATAATTTATTTACTCCAATTAGGCCAAAATTAAATTTAAGTGATTACAGACAACATTCAACTGTCTTGACCTACACAATTCCAAAAGCACACTTGACTTGTATAGAGGCCCTCAAATCCGATATTTGATAACTTTGAGATCGTATAGAAAGAAACACCTTGTATATTTTTTATCACATTTCGCGTACGGAGATTTTGAGGAGTCATTGATAACGATGAATTCGGATTTTAATTAAAAAAATTGCTAAATGGTAAAATTGAATTTTGAGGATATAAAAAAAATTGTAACAGGCCCTGTGACTGCGGGCTTAAAAGAGACGGTATGGTCAGAATGGCAGTTTTTATTACCTGTACCCTTTTAAACTAAACAAAAAAAAAAAAAAAAGTTTAATGTCATCTTGAAGAATGAGAATTATATACACTGATACATAAATAAATTTAATCACCTTAGCCTGGTTAGACCATTGGCTATTTATTATTGATTGTAGAAGAATTAAACGAAATTTGCTTTTATATAATTTGAGGGCGAAGAATCAGGATTTGTAGAGCTATTGGTGTATGTGTGTACTACAATTGTTGTGTGTACTACAAATTTTACTCATTTTAATATTAAATGTGGGGATGTTACGCAGTAAATGCAAAATATAACTATTTTTGTAAATTAAAATGCAGTATAATATTCTATTTCCAAATAAAATCGTAGTAGATTATGTGTTTTAACTAAGGTGGTCATCTACTGTTATTGACCGTTCTTTTTCCGCTTTTTTTCTTGCGATTTTTTGAGACTGTTTAGAATATAAAGACCGATTTTCGTCAGTTTGCTAGTTTATGCGAGAGTATCACAATTCGTAGATATTCTGAACATACCGTCCAAATAAGAAGAACTGGTTCAATAGTTTTTGCATTATATTGACCCTAGGCTTACGAAAGATTGATTCGCCCCGATTGATACGACTCGTGACCATCTTTTAGTTCGCAGCTTATACATTTTTTTTATTTTCAAAAATTCAAGTTACATTTTCTAGACTATAAAAATAAAAAATATATTTTTCAAAACCGGCTTAAGTATACGACCCTTACTGCACAAATAAATAATTATATTACCATTATACACAATAAAATTATTGCAAATATATGATACAATAGCAAAACATCTGGATGAAAAATATAGCAATTTAACTTGCAGCGTAGTTTCTAATGACCTGCGCAGTTTTTAACTTCGCAGTAGGTATAACATTTTCTTTGCTTTCACGGACTAATTCTTCATTTCTCATTTCAGATGTAAACATGGTTGCTGAACCCAAACCCCACCAAACCGGCAGGAAGAGGCAAATGTTGCGAAAACCGGAAACGACTGGTAAGTCTATGCAAGTTTTACCTCTAAATGTACATGATATAATTAGAGAGTATATTAATATTGTCACTAGACAAACGTTCACTTTCAAACTCATTTCTAAACATAAGTATGAACTAAAATTGATACAAAATGAACACAAACTAAATATAAATTTTATGCATTTAGTATCCTTCATATAATTCAATTATATTTATTGAAAGTATCCTTTGTAGAAGCTGAAACCAAAAGCCGTCAGATAATCAACTTTGTAGAATACACATTATCAAAACATCAAGTATCGAGTACCAAATTATACCACAGACAGTATTGTCCTTATACCTATTACGCGTGATAGTGATAGATCCAAAATTTAAACTAATATCCATCATTGCATTATGGCATTTTTAAAAGCAGGGACAGGTCGATTTTAATTGTTTCCTGCATCTATTGCATATATTGTTAAAATTGTATCCCTATTAGTTTTGAGTTTTTTTTTTATTTCAACCCTTACTCTTCGAGAAGGAAATTCTGTGTACATTTATGTCTAGTTATAACTATACCGGTGTGAAAACAGCCACGGTCGGTCCATTCCACAGATTTAATAATACAATTATCTCACAATTTTATCATTCCAGTAATTATTTTCCACGACGGTGCTATTTACATTTAGTAATGCTGGCAATTACACATAAAAAATGGAGAGGGTAAAAACTACCCTTAAAATTTTTAAAATCCACATCTTATACAAATGCAGATGTCGATTAAATTTTTTCACGCAAATTGCTTAATTATGATGTTGTAAAACCCGCCCACCCATTAAAATCATTTCCCGGGCCGTAATAAGGGTATCAACCCCCTAGAAGTAATAAAATTATCTCCAGCCACATTTGAAGATGTCTGGTAAATTTTTTCACGTAAAAGGCTTTATTTACAATTAGCTAACCAGCCTGTAGATTGAAATCATTTCCGGGCCGTAATAAGGGTGCATCAACCCCTAGAAGTAATAAAAATTATTCCAGCCACATTTGAAGATGTCGGGTAAATTTTTTCACGTAAATGGCTTTATTTTACAGTTATCTAACTATCCTGTAGGTTGAAATCATTTCCCGGGCCGTAATAAGGGTGCATCAACCCCTAGAAGTAATAAAATTACTCCAGCCACATTTGAAGATGTCGGGTAAATTTTCACGTAAATGGCTTTATTTTTACAGTTAGCTAACCAGCTTATAGGCTGAAATCATTTCCCGGGTCGTAATAAGGGTGCATCAACCCTAGAAGTGTTAAAATTACGTTGACGACGACGCCATTCGATTTTTTCACGCCAAACTTGTAGTCGGGCACGCGTTTCCTCCGGCACCTGATCGCCCGGTGTGAAAATGCCGCCGAATCGCGTACGTACGAGGTTCTGTCGACACTCGCGAAAGCAACATCCTTCCAGTCCGTCGCATATCTCCGCTGCCCGTCGTCGTAGAAAAACGAGCGACCCACCATTCGATTCGCTGCCTAAAGACCGCATCTATCCACGTGCGGCACGGTGTCTTCCGTGTCGACGGTGGTCCGGTGGAAAATCGGAACAAAGAGCTGTGTGTTCTTCGACTTGACACTCGACGGCGTTAGACCGAAAACCGTGAGTCGCACGACGTTGACGACGACGCCATTCGATTTCTTCGCGCCAAATTTAGGGTCGGGCACGCAAGCCTTGCCTGAAAATCGATCGTCTTCGGTGTGAAAATCGCCGCCGAACTTAACCGCAAATGCCGTACGAGGTTCTGCCGACACGGCAGCGCCTTCAACACCCCTCCAGTCCGTCGCGTATGGTCTCAACAGCTGTCGTCGTAGAAAAACGAGTGACCCACCGAATCAAAAATGCCGCCGAATAACCGCAATGCCGTACGAGGTTCTGTCGTTTAAAGACGCATCTATCCACGTGCGGCACGGCGTCTTCCGTGTCGACGGTGGTCCGTGGGAAAATCGGAAAGAGCCGTGTGTCTGTCCGCCGACTTGACACTCTCGACGGCGCTAGACCGAAAACCGTGAGTCGCACGACGTTGACGATGATGCTATTCGATTTTTCGCGCCAAACTTAAGGTCGGGCACGAGCGTTTTCCTCCGGAAAATCGATCGTCTTCGGTGTGAAAATCGCCGCCGAATAACCGCAATGCCGTACGAGGTTCTGTCGACACTCGCGAAAGCAACATCCCTCCAGTCCGTCGCGTATATCTCCGCTGCCCGTCGTCGTAGAAAAACGAGCGACCCACCATTCGATTCCTCGTTTAAAGACTTCCACGATCCACGTGCGGCACGGCGTCTTCCGTGTCGACGGTGGTCCGTAGAAAAATCGGAAAGAGCTGTGTGTCCGCCGACTTGACACCCTCGACGGCGCTGGACCGGAAACCGTGAGTCGCACGACGTTGACGACGACGAAATTCAGTTTTTCGCGCCAAACTTTAGGGTCGGGCATCGCAGTCGTCTGTGCGGGCACCGATCGTCTTCGGGCAGGCCCTGGCCGCCGAACAACTGCAATTCCGTACATAGTTCTGTCGACACTCGCGAAAACAACATCCCTCCAGTTTGTCGCTTATATCTCCTCTGCCCGCTGTCGTAGAAAAACGAGCGAACCAACCATTCGATTCCTCGTTTAAAGATGCATCAATCCAATGTGCCGCACGGCGTCTTCCGTAATGACGGTGGTCCGTGGGAAAATCTGGAAAGAGCTCGCGCCCGCCTACTCTGACACCCTCCACGCGACCCAAACCGTGAAATGCACGACGTTGACGACGACGAAATTCGGATTTTTCGCGCCAAACTTAGGGTCGGGCACGCGTTTTTCCGAAAAATCGATCGTCTTCGGTGTGAAAAATCGCCGCCGAATAACCGCAATGCCGTACGAGGTTCTAACGATTCACTGGCGAAAACAACATCCCTCCAGTGTGTCGACCCATATCTCCTCTGCCCGTCAGTCTTTGAAAAACGGAGAAAACCACCATTCGATTCCTCGTTTAAAGACGCATCTATCCACGTGCGGCACGGCTCTTCCGTCTGGACGGTGGTCCGTGGAAGCAACCGAAAGCACTGTGTGTCCGCCGACTGGACACTCTCGACGGCGCTAGACCGAAAACCGTGAGTCGCACGACGTTGACGACGACGCCATTCGATTTTTCGCGCCAAATGTAGGGTCGGGCACCGTAGCGTTTTTCCGAAAAATCGATCGTCTTCGGTGCGGAAAATCGCCGCTCAAAAAACCGGCAAGGGCGTACGAGGTTCTGTCGAATTTCTCTCGCGAAAACAACATCCTCCAGTTTGTCGCGTATATCTCCACTGCCTGTACATCGAAGAAAAACGATTAACCACCATTCGATTCCTCGTTTAAAGACGCATCTATCCACGTGCGGCACGGCGTCTTCCGTGTCGACGGTGGTCCGTGGGAAAATCGGAAAGAGTTGTAAATCCGCCGACTTGATACTTTCGACGGCGCTGGGGACCGGCAAACCGTGAGTCGCACGACGTTGACGACGACGCCATTCGATTTTTCGCGCCAAACTTAGGGTCGGGCAAAATCGCTGCTTCCGAAAAATCGATCGTCTTCGGTGTGAAAAATCGCCGCCGAATAACCGGTAATGCCGTACGAGGTTCTGTCGACACTCGCGAAAACAACATCCCTCCAGTCCGTCGCGTATATCTCCCTGCCCGTCGTCAAGAAAAATGAGCGACCCACCATTCGATTCCTCGCTTTTAAAGACGCATCTCCATTTACCCGCGGCGCGCGTCTTCGCCGGTTGACGGTGGTCCAGCTGTGGCGTAAATCGGAAAGAGCTGTGCGTCCGCCGACTTGACACTAATTTTTTTTTTTTCTCCAGTTTGTCGCGTATATCTCCTCTGCCCGTCGTCGTAGAAAAACGAGCGAACCACCATTCGATTCCTCGTTTAAAGACGCATCTATCCACCCGCGGCACGGCGTCTTCCGTGTCGACGGTGGTCCGTGGGTTGGAAAAAGAGCGGGGTGTCCGCCGACTTTCGACACTTCCGACGGCGCGCTAGACCGCAAACCGTGAAAGTCGAACTGACGCTGACGACGACGCTATTCGGCTCTTTCGCGCCAAACTTTTGGTCGGGCACCAGCGTTTTTCCGAAAAATCGATCAAGTCTTCGGTGTGAAAAATCGCCGCCGAATAACCGCAATGCCGTACGAGACTGTGTCGACACTCGCGAAAACAACATCCCTCCAGTCCGTCGCGTATATCTCCTCTGCCCGTCGTCAATGAAAATGAGCGACCCACCATTCGATTCCTCGTTTAAAGACGCATCTATTTACGTGCGGCACGGCGCCTTCCAGGTCGACGGTGGTCCGTGGGAAAATCGGAAAGAGCTGTGTGTCCGCCGACTTCACGCACTCGACGGCGCTAGACCGAAAAACCGTGAGTCGCACGACGTTGACGACGACGCTACTAGATTTTTCGTAGCTAAACTTAGGGTCGGGCACGAGCGTTTTTCCTGAAAATCGATCGTCTTCGCGGTGAAAATCGTCGCCGGACAACCGCAATGCCGTGCCGAGAGGTTCTGTCGACACTCGCGAAAACAACATCCCTCCAGTCCGTCGCGTATATCTCCTCTGCCCGTCGTCGTAGAAAAACGAGAGACCCACCATTCGATTCTTCGCTTAAAAGACGCATCTATCCGATTTAAGCACTGGCGTCTTCCGCGCCGACAATGGTCCGTGGCCTAATCTGAAAGAGCCCTTCAACCGCCGACATGACACTCCCCGACGGCGCTTGACCGGTAAACCGTGAGTCGCACGATGCTGACGACGGTGGCATTGATCGGGATTCTTCGCGCCAAACTTAGGGTCGGGCACGAGCGTTTTTCCGAAAAAATCGATCGTCTTCAGTGCGGAAAATCGCTGCCGAATAACCGCAATGCCGTACGAGGTTCTGTCAACACTCCTGAAAACAACATCCCTCCAGTCTGTCGCGTATATCTTCTCTGCCCGTCGTCGTAGAAAAACGAGCTGCCCAACCATTCGATTCCTCATTCAAAGACGCATCTGTCCACGTGCGGCACGGCGTCTTCCAGGTCGACGGTGGTCCGTGGGAAAATCGGAAAATGCCGTGCGTCCGCTCGCACATTGATACTCAGGATTGCGCTGGACCAAAAACCGTGAGTCGCACGATGTTGACGACGACGCCATTCGATTTTTCGCGCCAAACTTAGGGTCGGGCACGAGCGTTTTTCCGAAAAATCGATCGTTTTCGGTGTGAAAATCGCCGCCGAATAACCGTAATGCGCTGTGCCGTACGAGTTCGTTCTATCGACACTCGCGAAAGCAACATCCCTCCAGTCCGTCGCGTAAGGCATCTCCTGCCGCCCGTCGTCTTAGAAAAACTGAGCGACCCACCATTCGATTCCCCGTTTAAAGACGCATCTCTCCACGTGCGGCACGGCGTCTTCCGTGTCGACGGTGGTCCGTGGGAAAATCGGAAAGAGCTGTGTGTCCGCCGACATGACACTCCCGACGGCGCTAGACCCAAAACCGTGAGTCGCACGACGTTGACGACGACGCCATTCGATTTTTCGCGCCAAACTTACGGTCGGGCACGAGCGTTTTTCCGAAAAAATCGATCGTTTTCGGTGTGAAAAATCGCCGCCGAATAACCGCAATGCCGTACAAGGTTCTGTCGACACTGGCGAAAGCAACATCCCTCCAGTCCGTCGCGTATACTTCCGCTGCTGCCCGTCGTCGTAGAAAAACGAGCGACCCACCATTCGATTCCTCTCGTTTCCCGACGCATCTATCCACGCTGCGGCACGGCGTCTTCCGTGTCGACGGTGGTCCGTGGGAAAATCGGAAAAGAGCGGTGTGTCCGCCGACTTGACACTCTCGACGGCGCTAGACCGAAAACCGTGAGTCGCACGACGTTGACGACGACGCCATTCGACTTTTCGCGCCAAACTTAGGGTCGAGCATCTGCATGTGCTGAAAAAATCGATCGTCTTCGGTGCCAAGGAATCGCCGCCGAATAACCGCAAGGCCGCACAAGGTTCTCTGGTCGATCCCCGCAGAAAGCAACATCCCTCCAGTCGATGGCTTTTGTCTCATCGGCACATCACGTCGCAGAAAAACGAGCGACCCACCATTCGATTCCTCGTTTAAAGACGCATCTATCCACGTGCGGCACGGCGTCTTCCGTGTTGACGGTGGTCCGAGGGAAAACCCAAAAGAG
>JAPWTK010001300.1:0-61091 GCA_029963805.1 Aromia moschata
TCGCGGACGTGTTGAAGTTTCACGTAAAATAGCCCTATATTCTTGTGCAATTATTTGCTGCAGTTGTTCAATTAAATCTGGTTGAGTTTTGAATACAACTGATTTCAAGTGACCCCTTAGGAAGGAATCGAGATGTCAGATCTGGTGACCTAGATGGCCATTCAATGGGTCCTCTCCTACCAATCAACTGCTCCGGATAATGATTATCCAACCACTCTCTTACTGGGCGTACATAATGAGGAGGTGCTTCATCCTGTTGGAAGTGCAGCAAATGTTCATCTAGAGCAAGATTTCCATTGGCGTCTCTTTGATTTTCCACCACATGAATTATAAGAGGCTCTATAGCTCTGTCTAACATTTCGGCATAAATTTCACCATTTAGATTTTCATTTATGAAGAGAGGACCAATGATAGTATTGCCTAATATACCCGCCCAAACATTTAATTCGTGTTTTGTAGCGGTGAAAAGTAAATAAACGAAAGAATTTGGTACCTAGTTTTTCAACAAATATTTTTAAATGAATGGATGTGACTGACATGACGGGTCAGTGAATGTCACCCCTTTTAAAAGTTGCATTATGTGAATTTAGAAAATAAATACATTTCACACATTCGTGAGGTTTACTTCAATCTTGAAAAAAAAAATGGAATATATCTAGAATTGTACAAGAAACTCAAAAATGGCAAAAGAAATAGGGGCTGCCATTTAAAATTTTTAGGGGTAGGTGCCCTGGGGGTTAGGGGGTTCAAAAGTAGTACAACAACAAATGCCTCAAAAGTTGTCCCCCTTGATATGTCAATTGACGTGTTTCGCTAAAATTTGATACTGTCATTAGTTAGGCAAATATTCAATGCTGTTCGTTTTCAAATTGACACCGTGTATACATATGTACGTATGTAGGTAGCAGTGACGGTTGCTGAAACTAACAATTATTAAATCTAAATTTAGGGAAGTAATTATTGAATCTAAATATAATGCTATTATAACAAAAAAAACTTTGTGGCAAGGTTTTTTTATTGCTGGTATAGCATTCTATTTATATAGGTTTAATAATCACTCCCTAAAATATGATGTGGATCTCATATTTCCTTAAGAAAATATGAGAATTTTTCCCAAAACAAGAAAACTTCCCCTTAATACGGTTCTGTTATCGTCCGCGAATTTCTCGCCTCTAATTATCAAGATACGATACATACTTGTCAATAAAATTATTGAATGAAGGTGTTTTTTTTTTTTTTTTGAGAAACCTCGAATTCACTGGTTCAGTTATTCATATTAATTGATGTGATCACCCGTTGAAATATATATTAAAATTTATTTATTATCAAATCCACTATATGTATATGTATAACAAACAAATATTAAAGTCGTTTTTATTTATCATACACAGTATTAACATTTTCGCTTTATCGTTATTTTCCCGATTAACTGATAACTATGAGTAAAAATAATTTACTACCTGTACTTATTATATCTGCCTGCCAACAGCAAAGTATGCATACAAGTACATTCGAATAATTTTAACGTCTTGGATTTTTTTACACAATAAAGAGATACAGCAAGTACAAATTGAATCTTTTTAAAACTAGGAATTCGTATAAAAAGCTACTAATTCGATGATTTGCCATTAATAAGCAATAAACTACAGATTCAGTTAAACATGATAAATAATGTATTATTTCCAGTAAGTTAAAAAGTTAATTTCCGACATCAGCGTCCGAACTACCAATGAGAGTTAAAATCATAGAAAACCATGGCGTATCATGGTTTTCTATGGTTAAAATGTACATAGCTCATTGATTTTGTTATTTAAATTCTACGTTTTTGTGTTACACGTATCTGTAATAAATTTATGTAACGTCCATAATATAAACTAATTTTCCTTCCCTTATTTCATTACTCGTCGTCCGTTGATTTAAGTATGTAACAACGGTAAAAAACTTGAAATTGAGGAAAATTACTTTTACAATTTATCAGAAACGTCCTCATACAATTTCTAAATTTTTACAGATGATAGCGATCAATGAAGCAACTTCAGATTTGAAAACAGCCAATCACAACTTTCGGGTGCTGTTGCACTACCTCGTGTGGAAGAAGATCGGACAAACTGACCTACTTCCATCGACCTCCCTATCAACTTCGTGACTTCGTGCATTCTAGGGCTCTAGGCCGCTTGGTGTAAGACGACCTTAATAATAATATGGTGTATAAATCGTAGTAATAAGTGCTGGGATCTAGGAACGTTAAAAATTTACTCCCTAAAAAGTGGAAACGAATACTTGCTACTTGCCCTCTTTTCTCTGATTGCCGCAAGTTCTGGTACTCCATAGAAGTGACAATTAGATTAAAAAATATTGTTATACTGTAGTACATTATATTTACATGATTTTATGAACCTATGGATTATAACCATAAATGTGGTTTAATCAAAGTTGGAAGGAAATACGCAGGTGGTTAAGTAAACCTCAAACCACCGTTCATAGGTTCATTCTATAGGTACTATCTAAATTGTTTATCGTCCACTTGAATCAACAATCACGGCAACATCAATCAAAATTAGAGACGACTATTTAGTACCGCATACCATAAATTAACTTTTATAAGGACATCGATTTTTTTCTGAATACTTTCTAATACAAGCGTCCTTGACCAATTATTACTGATTCCAATTAACACCCCGTAAGATATTCATTATCTCGGTTAATTTACAACACCCGGTGGACGAAACCGACGTATCAAACATGCTGTCTTACCACGCCTCTGTTTTAAAATTCTAAAATGCCGAAGCGTATCTAATAAAAACGAATTAATCTAAGTTTTTTTATAGGTAGTTGTTTAAACATACCTTATCTACGATGTGGGTAACCATGTTGGTGGTACGTGTGACTCTTCACCTCAGGAATTTTCAAAATACTGCAGCTTGCACCACCAAAGTAGAAATTAATGCCAGAAAATTATGACACTGAATCACAATGAAATGATATGGCAGAAACGTATACGCGTCCTTACTTCATCTCTGTCTTACACAAGAAATAGAGTGAAGAAAGGAATAGAAGGCGCATGCGTTGCTCTTACCACAGACGAGGATATTCGATTTCGACGTACTATATATTTTCTATCTTAGTTCGATTGATGGCCTACAAATGGAGACGTAAGTTTGAGATGTATCTTATAGATGTCCTTGTCTACGCTGACTATTTTGCCAAGGTGACTATAAAAAGAAGGTAAGCTCAATATGAATTCTCTTATTACTTATTTTGTTACATTAGTTTTACTACTACTGTTAAACTTTTTCTACCTTTTGTTTGTTTACATGTTCTGTTAGGAGTTATACATACATATATGTAAATTTTAAACTAAATAAAATTATTTATTTTATTATTGGATCAATATCTTTTAAAAGTTCGTATTGGGCGGGCGGAAGCGACGTCAGGATTTTAGTAGTCTCATACAACAGTTTCTGCACCCCGTAAAAATGTTTCGGAGGTAAAAAAATTCCGCGTACTTGAAAATGCCGCATAGATAGACCTACCTTTATTTATTAGCTACCTGAATGAATTAATACTTGCAAATGGGAGGAGATATGAGAGGCGTTATTATGAAATATTTGTCGTTCTCAGTTTCTCATCTATTAAAATTGTGACATGATGTAATACATCGGAAATTTCCGCATGAAGTGGTACATCATCATAATGCATTACACTATCATTAATATATCTGTTAGAAATTAGATAGATGTAGAACGCTAAAGGAAGATATTTTTAGCATATTTTTAATTTTTCTAACTATATCTTGTACCCGAAGTTTTATATTTTATGTATCCTAGCTTACCCTCAGTCTGATACTAGTGACACGTTAACTGATAAGATAACACCAATGTATTTTAAACTGTCCTAGTCTCAAGTATTTTCTTAGGAAGTGTCTTATAAATTCAATGACCTTTGTGAAAATTTTCTTGGTGAAATTATTCTTTTAAAATTATTTTCTTTGGAAGCACGAGATCCCAGGGTGATTATGAACTCCAAACAGATGGATATTTATAGCAAAAAATGACAGACATTCGACAAAATAAAATAAAAAAGTAACCCTTTACATTAGTTTATTTTACAGAAGTGTAATATTCGAAAAAAAAAACAATAAAAAAAAGTTTCTAATCGCTTATGGTATGATGATTATATGGTGGACCAACACTGAGGAAATAAAAAAAAAGTATTTCCTACTTATTGCCTCTTCTAAAATCTAGATTCTAAGTTTGAATTAAAAACAATCAGTTCCTTATGCTGTCTCAAATGCCAAGCTGGGCATTTAATGCTTTTTATGTATAAGGTGTCACTTGCAGACTTGCAACGCCTGGCGTTGGCGTTGTGGAGATTTTTTTTTAAATTTTGTACATGCCAAATTCTAGTCTCAGATGATACGAACATAATACTGTTTGTAGATTACAATTTTCTTTGGCCGTTCACGAATAAAATGAGGTGGTCAAGATAATACAATCACCCTGTAAAAAATAAGACGGTGAGTCTATATTCATAGATTATGTCTACGTATGGTAAACTGTTTATTTTGCAACAAGTTTATCATAATTTCAATGCAAAATTCCTTACCACTATCCTTAGAGACATCCCAAAAAAGTCATCGAAGTTGGCCGAGAAAAAAAAGACGTATTTCTATTCTTAATCCAATTTATAACCTTATTTACTTGTCAAGACTGTTTGAAGATTGACTTCTTCGAATTTTTCTCTTTTTAAAAATATATAACATACAACAAAAGTTATAGTTTTGCATAAATTTTTAGTACACGATGTGAGAAAAAATAATTGAACATCAGAAACCATAAAACTGAACCAGTTTTGTTTTTTTTTTTTTAATGGAACACCCTATATATTATTGCATATTATGATTTTTGTTATATTTTTAAAGAGAGACTCTTATATTTATTATGAGAGAGAATGTTGTATATTTGAAAAGGGAAAAATTCGAGAAATTAGATTTTGTAATACTATACAGGGTATTCCATTTAAAGAACACAACTTTGGTTCAGTTTTTATGGTGTCTGATGTTCAATTGTTTTTTCTCACATCGTGTTATAAACATTTATGCAAAACTATAACTTTTGTCTGAAGAACTTTTTTTCTAATTTTAATAATAAACTCGTATTAACTTGTACATAATTTTTAAGGCAAAAATATGTAAGTATTAATTTGAATTCCTAGTCATAGTTTTGTCAATACATGTCAATATTTAAATGATATATTTGTTTTTTAATAAACACAAATTCTTACATATTATACATATGTGCATCACACACCTAGACATACCAAAAAAAAGAATGATCTCATTTCCATTACTCCAACAACTGTCACTGACAGCAGGACAAAAATAGACGTTTTTTTAATTTTTTAGTGATCAATATGGTATCCATAACAACAAAATTACATTGTACACAAAGCGAAATAGTCCCCAGGCAATTGCTTCTGACGAAGGACTGTCATTCGGATAAGTGGAAAGTGATGTAAGAAATTAATCAGAGGGAGTTACACGAAGAGTTTTTTGTGGCTGCCGATCGAATTACTTCAGGTGGAAGCAGAAAAATGCCGGAACTCGCCGAGCAGATGTACTGCTCGGAACAGATATGCATTCCTCCAGCTTTTCCGTACCTCCTGAGGCAGTTCGCTAAGGCCGCCATTAGGACCCAACCGACGGATTTGTTGAAGTAAGTATTCTATTTCCATTCTCAATTGAAGATAGGTAGAAAAAAGCAAGGTTGTCAGATATATTTTCTAAAATTGCTAAGCTCACTATTCAAGTAGACTTCATACTTCAGTAAACTGTTAGTTCGTGACGTTCTTAGAAAGCTAGTTTGGAAATATTTAAAAAATAATACATAGATATAAATTTATTAGTTAGCATTAAAATAAAGCGTTTAAAATTGCTGGAAAAAATAATTATAAATTAAAACAACTTTATGTATATTACTATACTTATTATAAGAAAATTTTTGAAGAGCCGGCAACGGCGGCTGGCGGCACGAGTAAACCACTGGAGGTAACACCGGTCAACGAGACTATTAGACTAGTTTGCATTTAATACATTGCTAATACTTCCTCGGTCCACTGTGCCATAAAATTTTTACGACGTCGTTAAAATGATTTACGACATTGGAATTCTGACTTGTTTAAGACGCCAGTGACGTGTATTTCAGCTAGGTTTATTAAAACAGACAATTTTTGAGATTGTCTGGCTAAATGAGCATTATTTACAGCAAATTATATTACAAAATATTTAGAGTTTTGTATGCAGGCTAATTTTAATTTTTAATCTCCTATATTGATTTGAATGAAAAAATTATTTCACAATTTTCGAATTTATAAAAGATATATGCACGTCCATGTAATCATAGAGTTGCACCGCTTTTTTGTTCCCCAGGCGTATTTATAATTTTCAATTAAAAATAGAAGGACTATAGATACTAACGGGTACTCGAAGATGACTCATTCATATCGGACAGAAGTATTTTGCTTGAAAGAATGATTTCTCAAAAGCGTATAGGCAAGCATTTTTTTGTATGCCAAACAAAGTAGAGCATACTAGTATAAATAAAATAGTACATAATATGATGGGAGGCTTCTCACAAATTGGGGTCCTTTTTGAATGTCAATCCTCTCTCGCCCATAGATTGGGAAGCCTTTTTCGTTACTAAAATTTTGAGTCCCCTTGTCTATCACAGTTTTAGGCGTCTTTTTTCGATGTGAGTACCTCTCACAGATTGAAATGCTTTTTTGATGCGAGTTCCGTTTTGTCTTACTATGTAGGGTTGTTTTCAACCCTGCATAGTAAGAACAACTGCAAGAAATCTTAACCGCATCTTAACCTATTTCTTGAGTTTTTATCGATAGAGCGCTCATCCGGATAGGGCATATATCCCAGAGCAAAGGGCAGTGGCGGTGCGTGATATTTCAGTTAGCCATATCTTGAAAACGACGCATAGGACCCACTTCACTTTTTAGGTGATGACTATACACCTCTTACAGAAAGGATTTATAGTGAAAAAACCGTCAGCAAAGTTTGCGAAAAAATTTTCAAAAACACTGGAGCACTCCCTGGGTTCTCAGTAACGCTCTGTGGAATATTTGCAGTATATTTTTTTCATAATCTAGAAACAAATATAAGGAGACGTTTTTCGATTTGTTACAAAATATTTTTGTTTCAAAAAGTTATGGCCATTTTAATTTTGGGAAACAAAATGTTCCTATAAAATTAACTTTAAAATGACCATAACTTTTTGAAAAAAAAAAAAATATTTTGCAACAAATCGAAAAACGTCTACTTATATTTGTTTCTAGATTATGAAAAAAAATATACTGAACAAAATCCCCAGAGAGCGTTACTGCGAGAACCGGGAGTGCTCCAGTGTTTTTGAAAATTTTTTCGCAAACTTTGCTGACGATTTTTCACTATAAATCCTTTCTGTATGAGGTGTATAGTCATCACCTAAAAAGTGAAGTGGCCATGCGACGTCGTTTTAAGATATGGCTAACTGAAATATCACGCATCGCCACTGGCAAAGGGGCAATTCTCCCAGACTACCGGGAGAGATGGCCAAAAAATTTGATTTTTGTTTTGATTTTGTAATAAAAAAACACTTTTCCAATAAATGTACTGCGTTTTTAATTAAATAAATGTGTTACATGTCTATAATACACGATTTTAATTTTTAACAATAACGTGTGTTTTTAACTAATTGTAAGCTTTTTTGTTAAGTGGGGAACTGTTCCTGATTTACCTTAAGGGGAAAACCCCTTTACAATTTTCAAAAAATCGATTTTTTGTTTTTTTCTTATTTTGAAAGTATAATATATTGAGGGTATACTGGAAAGAGCAAAAATCTAAATATTTACGGAGTTATCGCACATATTCAAGAACGCCAGGGCTCTACCTCATACCACATACCGTAAACTAGCCGGAGTCAGATAGCCGGAGCGCTTGGGGTGGAGTAACATTTCTTTCATAATACCTTTTGTGAATATAACCAGCTCTTCGAGGAGGCTGAAGGTTCAATATATGCACCTGGAATCGCTGATTGATCGGTAAGTCGCTAAAATTAATAGTTTTATTGTATTGGAACTATAAAAGCGATTATTTCGGAACTATATTTTCAAAAACTGCTCGTGCTGTAACTCAAAAGTTATTAATCGATTTGGCTGAAATTTTGAGAGATTTTTGTCTATATTATTGTGGGAAGGATGTACCTAAGGTTTTTGGGATAAAAATTGTCGAAAAAATAGTCAAAATATTTAACATTGTGGCTCCATTAGTGTGAAATTTTCAAAAAATCGATTTTTATTGCATATTTCGATAGATTACACCTTCAAGAATAACATACTAAAATTTTAAATCGTTATCTCAAATAGTATTTGAGTTACAGCCGTTGAAGAACAGCCGCTCGTCGGTTAGTAAGTTGTATTAGCTTAGGGACCCTACCTGAGTTATTGTTCGGTCTCTGTCGGCCGGGAAAATCATTATAAAGGGATTCTGGTTTTTATTGTTGACGTTGGTAGTTGGTAGATGAGGCAGATTAAGTAAGTATAATTTTTTTCGATTTATAACCATAAAATCAGCTACAAAAACTGTAAACGCGTTTTTTCTCGAAACTACATTTTTCAAATTTGCTGCAATTGTAACAACTCAAAGACAAATCATCCCATCGGTTTAATTTTTGTTGCAGCTTCTTTTTATATATGTTTGTACATACCATAAACCTTCAGTTTTTTTATCGGATACAAAATGTAATTTTGGCAGGCCAAAAATCATTAAATTTTCGATCAAAATTCGTCATTTTTTAAAAACTCCGCCATATTGTGAAATTTCATTTTTTTATCGAGGGTCATAGTACGGGCAATATATTCTGGTTTAATAAAATTTTGATTTTTTTTCGATTTCAGGCACTGTGGAGGTCACTATCACTGCAGCAGTGGGGCACTTTTTCTTTTGGAGCTTTGGAAGATTGCAAATAACTCGCTGAATTTTCAATTTTTTTATTTGAATTGTTTGTAGTATATTCATGATATATCCACAAATATACCCTCAAAAAATCAAAACATTCTATGCAGTAGTTTTCTTAAAAAAAAAAAAAAAAACAAAAACCACCTTTTTTCAGGCGGTCACACTAGTGGAGCCTCTTAATTAAACAAGCCTACTTAATTCCTAGTTTTGTACTGTTTTATATTTTTATAGGTTTATCCTTCCCTTGCACATGTCAATAACTGAGTTGTTTGTTTTTTTTTGTTTTTAGTTCTCGATCAATAGAAAAATTATGACAAGTGCAGCACTTTTCGATGTTATGCCAAAGACGCCTGAAGGAATACCCTATAGAGCCGCCATTTTGTTTAAAATAAAAAAGAAAAAAATGTTTTTCTACTTTTCAAAGTTGTAATAAAATGATTGTAAAACTTTAAAATGGTGTGATTATTTTATCACCTCTAAAGAAATTAAAAAAAAAACTAATTTTCAGCCGTCTAAAGGGTTTTCTCCCCTTAACCTTTAGAAGGCCAGGATTTCAGGAGGCATATTGCCCTCAGAAAGCTGGTATAAAAAGTATCTTATATCATTGATTGATCATAGGCAAAGTGTCGATTACGGGGTGAGCCAATATATTGGCTTTCCAGCCCGGAAGGGAACAGCCTGTGTTAAAAACTTCAAATTCGAAAAAACATTTGTTTTCGATGTATTTTTCGACTCTGAATCCAAATCTGACGTCAAAAAAATAAACCCCAAAAACAACCCCTATAATAGGGTTAAACCTACCCCTTTGCCTCGCATGAACGATTTTGAAACACCCTCCTCTTTTGGACAAGGGCTTGGGACCTACTGTGGCAGTTTAGTGTCTTTTTTTGTATTTTTTTTTTGTTTTCTTTTTTTGGTTTTTTGTTTTTTTGTTTGGTTTTGTTTTTTTTTTTTGTTTTTTTTTTGTTTTTTCTTGTCTTTTATTCGATATTTATAAAATTTTTATATATTACTGTGACGATTTTTTAGTGTGATAAATTCAAAGCAGGGTTCAATACATAGAGTTTTACTACCTATTTTACACTCATATATAGATCGGCTTCGCTTATTGAGCATAAGGCATGAATTTCATTGACGCGATAACTTTTTATCATTATTTCAGATTGAATTTTACTGGAAAAATTACGACTACTTAGTCGAATACCTAGCGTAAGAGATGTTGAGAATCTATTTTCAATATTTCTCTTACTACGCTCAATCGAAAAATTGTTTGTGAAAATAATAGAGAACGACAGACAGAAAATATAGAAAAATGACGTATTTACAATAAATTTCTCAAATAAAGTTTCTCCTATAAAATTTCTCAAATCCGAAAGTTTCGAAGTGTTGAAATCAAATATACTAAATTTACGTTTACTTGTTCATTTATTTACATTTGAAGTATTGAAAAATTTACAGTATCTAATACGAAAAAAAAATATTCATGAATATTTCTGAGCCGCTATCTAAATTTTTCATCGAAATTACCGCCATGAAAAGTTTTCGCCTGTTTGGCAACCCTTGAAATCTAACTTCAAATGTATGCTAAATGATAGTTTATGATGAGACTTTAATCTCCTGAAAATTTCAGATTGAGGCTGCATTTGGTTCTCGAGATATCGAGGGTCAAAGTTGTCAATTTTACATGAGCCCGAAATCCAATATTACTTAGCTTATATCGATCTATTTTTTCTTTAGATCTATTAAGCATTTGGGAATTAATATTCCTTTATTTTTTAAACGTAAATTCATTTTAAATATCATCTTTTAGTCTTCAGAAATTGTTAAAAAACCTTTGAAAGTATAAACAATTCGATACTGATTTGCGATATTTCGGCTATGAGTAGTGTAATACAAACCATATTTGTAATTGTTTAAGAATTTTTAAAGAATTTTTTGTAATTGTTTAAAGAATTTGTAATTGTTTAAGTTTAAAAAAATTATTGCTGTATGTAATAAATCGCAAACGATAACTTGTTGTTTCAAAAGAATAATTATCTCCTGAATGTAATGAATTGTGAACCCATGCAAAATTAACAACTTTGACTATCGATATCTCAAGAACCAAATGCTGCCTCAATTTAAAATTTTCAGATGAGTCTGATCATAAACTATTATTTAGCATAGATTTGAAGTTAGACTTCAAGGGCTGCCAAACAGGCGAAACTTGCGGTCATTCTTTATTTATAATTACAGCCACACGCAAATAAAGCAATGTGTTTTTTCAAAAAATCTAATAGAAAAGCATAAGGGGTATGGGTACAGTGGAGCAAAAAGGGGTGTGAGGGGCAATTTACATTGAATTATATTAAATAGTAATATCAAAAACCTTCTATAAAATATATTTGTTTGTAATTATAGCCTCATGCAAACAAAAAATGTACCGCTTTTATTAGGTAGAAATTACAAATTTAAGCGATATAGGGTAGGTAAAAAGGGGTGGGTGGGGGGATTTACCTTTAATTGTATTAAAAAAAGTAATAGTATTGGATAAATCGATAAATCGGATAAATCAATCTATAAAAAAAATTGAAGAAAATATTCTGGTGCGCCAAAATATTGGTTTTCCGGCCCTCTAAAAGTTAATTCTGTTATTTCTCCTGTAGGTGGGCCTTGGCCTATTTCCGGTGCCTGTCGCTGAACATTCCGCCGCCGGTGAAGCCCCGCCTGGGTATCCGGTACCGCGCGGTCACTACGGCATCACGCCCGGATGGCTGAAGGCGTTGATGTACTCCAGAACAACCTGACGGTCCCGTTCAAGATCCTGTGGGATAGGTGGACGGGCGCCTGCCTCGAGCACCAGACCCTCATCCAGATCCTGTGCCTCGGCGGCTTCACCGACCCCTTCGCCATACCCTGGCTGAGGTTCGTGGGGCTGTGTGCCGCCCACCTGACGGATGTACGTTTAGCATATAGCCTAGGAAAGATAGCCAAAATAGGTTCAATTTTTAAAAAAATTCCTCAAGCGTTAAAAAAATTTGGTAATTAGGTAAAAAATAGTGCAATTTGAGTGCACTAGTTTTGGATCAAATCGGTTTGTAGCAACATAACCAAAAAAATTCATAAACGTGTGAAAAACCGGTTTTTTCACTTTTTTAGTACCAAAAGAATTATTTCAGAAAAACAAAAAATAGCACGTTATAGCGCTTAAAAAGACGAAGAAAATCAGGTTTAAAAATTAAAATCGGTTCACAACTGTTTGCAAAAAAAAAAAAAAAAAAATAAAAACCTTCGAAAATTGCCCTTTTTTACTATCTAATTACTCGGCCTACGAAAGTCGTAGGGACTTCCGCGAGACGAAATTGTAGCTCTTTTCGGCGGCTACTTACAGTAAATAATTTATCAAAAAATATTCATAACTTGAATATTCGAAAAAATTAAAAAAAAGGTGTTTTTTGAAAAATGGCCCGACAATTGTCAATAACAGGCCTACGGTAATTTTTTCAAAGTGCGTTTGGTTCGTGAAGAGGTGCTCTACAATCATACAATGGACCACGTTTGTCAAATTTGAGGAAGTATCTCAAAAACGACATTGAAAACCGGGCTGTTTTGCGTTTCGGGCGCTCGGGCGCTCGAGCGAAGGGGAGAGGCCGCATGGTGGGGGAACTCTCGACTGCTTGGCGCGACTGCTTTCGTGCGCTCGGTTGAGAGAGTTCCCCCACCATGCGGCCTTTCTCCTTCGCTCGAGCGCCGAACACCGGAAACGCAAAACGAAGCCGGTTTTCAATGTCGTTTTTGAGATACTTCTTCAGATTTCACAAACTTGGTCCATTGTATGTTGTAGAGCACCTCTTCACGAACCGAACGCACTTTGAAAAAATTGCCGGGCCATTTTTCGAAAACACCTTTTTTTTTTTTTTTGAATTGCGCCAAAAGTTATGAATAATTTTTTTGATAAAATTTTTACTGTAAGTAACTATAATTTGGTCTCGCGGAAGTCCCTACGACTTTCGTAGGCCGAGTAATTAGATAGTAAAAAAAGGTCAATTTTCGATGGTTTTTATTTTTTTTTTTGTGTTGTGAACAGTTGTGAACTGATTTTAATTTTTAAAAACTGATTTTCTTCGTCTTTTTAAGCGCTATAACGTGCAATTTTTTGTTTTTCTGAAATAATTTTTTTTTGGTACTTAAAAAGTGAAAAAAACAGTTTTTCACACATTTATGAGTTTTTTTGGTTATGTTCCTACAAACCGATTTGATCCAAAACTAGTGCATTCAAATTGCACTATTTTACCTAATTATAAAACTTTTTTTTTCTAAAATCTTTCCTAGACTAATAGATAGATTTTAGAAGTCGATTTTGGGAAACTCCGTAAACTATAAAAAATACGCTTTTGTTGTAATAGCTTCTCTCTTTCACCTTTACTGATTCTAACTAGGACGCGTTCGAAATTTTTTAGGTTTTTTATTAGTAGACACGTGCAAATTCTCCGATTTTCAGGAGCGTCACAGTGGAGAGGCAAATCAGTTGATGAAGTCGCGAAAATTAAATGATAATGTGCAGGGTATTCGGTAGTGAATGGGTCATATTATAAGGGTAGTTTATTTGTGTTAAAATAAGCTGATTTAATCCAAAGGTTGTCTTATTGCAGAAGTCAATAATAACGGAAATACAGGGTGTCAAACTTGAAAATTCATTCTTATAATTTTGTCACTGCTTCAGTAAAAACTGGAGTATTTGGAGAAATTTGGAGAAAAGAACCCCGCACAAATCGTATGGAAATTGAATTTCGGTCAAATTTTCTGAAATTTTGGAAAGTCAGTTCAAGTTATGCTGAAAAAAAGTTCTCATGAGCACAGAGCTCCCCGATGCTTCAGAGCCGAAATAAAAGTAACAGAAAGTCCAAACATGCGTATTTTATGTCTGACAACCAAAACTGAAGATTTAAAATATTATCGTTTTAAAACTAATAAAAAGTTATTTTGATAAAATAAATAAGTATTCTGTAAAAAAATCGTTTTCTTTGTCCTAATAAATTCTTTTAACCCCAAAAACTTATGAAGTATCAAGAAAAAATGAGTTAAAATATGACCAGTTACTCGCATCCAATTTTCACGTCCAAAAGCACTACAAGCAGAGGAAATCAATTTTTCTGATTTAAACGTTTTCCTGCTAATCTTTATCTGCGAAAATCAGCAGGTTTCAAAATTATAAGCAACATATCTTAATTAATTATAATAATGATTATAAAAACACTCAATTAAACATATTCCATTGAAAAAATTCATATAACTAAGTCTTAGTTGAATTTTAATAAATAAACGATAAAAATAACACTTTTTTTTTTTAAACAAGTTTCTACTTTTTTTTTTAAGATTTTTTCGGTTATGAATGAACTTATTTGACTAGAGATAATAGTTGTTTGCAGAAAAAACAACATTTTATTCTAAATAAATGCCATTTTTATTATCTTAATAATGATTTAAAATAGTAGAATGTTTAAAAAAAAACAAAAAAACCTGGTCATTTTTTAAATTATTTTTTCTTGATACTTTTTTGGGCTTAAAAAGGATTTATTAGGACAAAGAAAACGATTTTTTTACAGAATAATCTTAAATATTTTATCAAAATATCTTTTTGTTAATTTTAAAATGATAATATTTTAAATATTCAGTTTTGGTTAGCTCAGACATAAAAAACGCGTTTTCGGACTTTCCGTTACTTTTATCTCGGCTCTTGCCCATGAGAACTTTTTTCAGCATAACTTGAATTAACAAAATTTCAGCCAATTTGACCGAAATTCAATTTCCATATGATTTGTGCGGGGTTCTTTGGTGAATGGAGATTTTTGGGGGTAGGAGATCGAAATCTGTTCTCAGTTTTTGTATAAGTATAGTATATGTATATATTTATGGGTTCTCTATCAACCGGACTCCCCCCACCTGTCCATTTCAGGTTTTGAGTAAAAGTGTTCTGTTCTGTAGGGGCTTAAAATTTTAGTTCAAGTGTCTACTTTTGAATGCCATGTGTCCCCTTTTTAAATTCAGATGGCTGTCGCAATATGGCGGCTTTAACGAGAACATTACCTAAAAAAAATAATAAATTCAGAGATTAATGGTTTGTAAAATGAGTTATTCGTTCGTAAAAATTATTTGTAGGGGCTTAAAATTTTCCTTAAAATGTCTATTTTAAAATGCCATTAGTTGGTGGTTCCAATATGGCGGCATAAACACGAAAATTTCCCAAAGAAACGACCAAATTAAGAAATGAATCTTTAAAAAAATTACTATTTAGGAGTCGTTTGGTTAGTGTTGTTGGATTTGACTTTCTGTTGTGTTAAATTTGATCCGTTTAGAGTCATTTGGTTACGATTGTTGAGTTTTCCCTTCTGTTGTGTGAATTAAAAAAAGACTAATCCCTTATTTCCAGGTTAGGATAATTTTTTTAATAAAAATAAGCAGTGGTACTAAAAAGTACTATTCGTAACGAATATTTCCCACTAAGAAACTTTAATTTTCATTAAGATTTGTACTGTCCGCAGATTTTTGTCCAAAAAAGGTAATTTTTTGCCACTGTGCGCCATCTTGGCAGAGACCTAGAAAAATTTTAAGGCCCTAGATACTAAATTTACTATCTGATGACTAATGTCGTTTTAAAGTAGACACTTTAAGGAACATTTTTAAGCTCCTACAGATCATTTTTTATGCACGAATAACTCATTTTACAAACCATTAATCTCTGAATTTATTATTTTTTTTTAGGTAGTGCTCTCGTTTAAGCCGCCATATTGCGACATCCATCTTGAATTTATAAAGGGGACACATGGCATTCAAAAGTAGACACTTCAACGAAAATATTAAGCCCCTATAGAACACTTACTCAAAACCTGAAATGGACAGGTGGGGAGGTCCGGTTGACAGAGAATGACCCTTATATATACCTCCTTTGTTTTTAAATACACTGTACTTGCCGAAATTGGAGAAATAATAAAAAATTACAAATGTGTTCCAATTTTTAGTGGCTTATGCTATATATAATGTGCAGTAATGAATGAAGCGCCGTTGTAATTGTAATTATAATTCCTTTGAGTTAAAATAAGTCGATTTAACCCAAGTTATCTTAGTACAAAAGTCAATACTAACATAGATACAGAGTGTCAAAGTTTAAAATTGATTTTTATATTTTTGTAATTGGTTCAGTTATAAATAGAGTATTTACATGAAATTGGGTGACAAGCGGTTTTTGGGGTCGATAAATCTAAATCCGTTCTCTTCTTGCCTTTGCCTTTTTCTTGATTCTTTAGGTATCTATATTTTTAATTTACGACTATATTTATGATTATAATTATACATTTTTTTCTTGAGAAGATTTTTGTTCTAGGATCTGACCCACAGCATGATTCTGATCTGCGAGATCATGTCGGAAGAGCCCGAAGGTGGTTCCGCCATGATAACTCTGGAGACCTTCGTCGATCTGTACAGGTTCCTGGCTAACATCGACGCATCGAAGCCGCAGGTCCTGAAGAACATCTACTTCATGGACTCCCTCCTCGGCCTGTGGGCCGAGGAAAAGGCCAAGGTGGCCCACAAGGAAGTCGTGGAGGAGGTCGTCGCAGAGGAGGAGAGGTAAGAATCCACGAAATTGTTTATACATGACCAGAAAAATAACAGGCAACGATATTTGATAATTTATCGCACTGGCGATGGATCACTATGGAAACAATCACTCTTATTTAACGTAACCTCTTCTAGTTAATCCTAAATCTTCTGTATTTTTTTTATATTTTTAATAAAATGTCATAATGCAATTTATTTGTTTTACTTTCTATAGTGATCCATGGCCAGTGCGATCCAACGTCACATTTTTATGTCGAATTGCGCATGCACGGATAACTAGATAGAATTTATTAAAAGTGAAATTACTCAAAAACGGCTGTTCCAAACATAGGTATATTATATTTTTGGAATGTGGAAATTCAGTTGATTTAAAAAATGTGACAAAGATTGAATCAAACAGAATATAGAATATAGATTGAATCAAATAGAAGCCATAGATAGAATCTATGGCTTCACGATCGTCGAAAACTTTGTCGATCAAGAAGTGCACACAGCACATTTTCTCCACAATCTTTATATACATTGGCCAATGCAACAGTTGCCTTGCGTTTAAAGAGATACTTCGAATGGCCATCGATGACAATTACAGATAACTGTTGACAGACAATGACTGAACTGACGACCAGGCTCACATGGAATTGTTTACTCTCTTTCTACTTCTTTTCTTGTTATCGGAATTAAGTCCGATTGGCCATTCTCCTCTACAAGCAACCATTGGGAGACCATATTCATTTTGCGTTACAGTTAAAATTTCGACATTGCTTCCAGTGAAAAGACGATAGTGAGCGAAGAGAGCGAAGAGGAAGTGGTCAGGAAGGTAGACAGCAAAGAGGTCATATCGTGTCCGAGCATAGCGGGCGACGACGATTATTCCATGGACTACTACGTCGACGCGGCAAAGGAAGAAGGCGGTGAAGGGTAACGTTCCTCGTTGGTCTCCATTTTTGTGCAATTGCCTTTTCCGGACGAGATATTAGGTCTACGTACGTGCGTACCATTTTTTTACCGCTCTGGCTTGTTTTGCAGAGAAGCGGGATCCCAGGAGCCGGCGCATGAGGAACAGCAGGGAGGAGAGGGCGAGAAGGAAGAAGCGAAGGAAGGCCAAGCGAAAGAGGAGGGCGGAGAGGGAGGAGAGGGGGGAGAAGAGAAGGGTGAAGAAGGAGAGGGTGAGGGAGAAGGCTCGTTGAAAGGTAGGAAGTAACAGAGAGTCTTTGACTTTATAGTTATCTTTAAAAAGAATAGTGATCAATAAACTTGTTCCTTCAATAAATGAACAAGTTTAATGAAAATGGAAATGGATTACTCCTAGTAACATAAAAACATGTTACACATTATACCTTTGTATTTTGACTTTGAACACGAATCTGAAGTAAAAAATAGGGATCGATGCTCAAATAATTAAGAAAACCGATCAAAATTACGTTTCCTACTTTAATTGTTATAAACTATGGAAACAAGTACGCCAAGAGGAAGAAAGTGTAAATGAAGTGTAAGTGAAGTGAAAAATAGACCAAATGAACTTACCGAATAATAACTCACCCGATCTTTAAAGTTACGGATTATAGCAGTTATTTTGTTCTCAGAACGGATAAAGTCGGCGATCATATTTTCCACTTTAACAGTGATGGGGGTCAAAGAGTGAGTACTGATGCCATCATTATGATGGCATGAAAGATATATACCTGTTACACATTACCAAAAGGTCAAAAGTAAGAGTTCTTGTAGTATTTGTTCAGAACAAGGACTATTCAGAGTCACACATTTTCTGATGTGACAAGAACAGATCTATAGGAAGAGGATTTCTGATTTTATCATGTCTGGTTAAGCTTTAAAGATGTAGCAGCCACATTTTTGGGAAAAACTAAAGATGACGACTAGGCACAGAAGCATTGTAGAAAATATGATAAACATTTTCCAAAAAGCTAGGTTGTTGTAAATTTGAAGCTGCACTCTCTCAATTCTCGCCGTGATTAATTTCCAGAAAACCTTGGACATTTCAGGGAGGAGCATGGGGAAAGATATCATGGATATAAAAGAATTTGAATGTCGCGTCGGTATCAAGGAAGATGGGACGTTAATATGACAGCAGATTATTATTAGATGTTGAAGGGCGAGACTAAGCCTAAAGGTGACAAACGATATAGAAATCCATTACATATGTCATTTGACAACAAACGCTTGGGAAAGTATATTTTTCAAACAAACCGTTTCTGTTCATCAGTTCTCATCCTTTGACGATACGTTACTGTGAAAGTGGATGTTTTACTAACTTTATCCGTTCTCAGAATGAAATAACTGCTATGACCCCCAACTTTGGACATGAGGTTAGATAGTATTCGGTAAGTTCATTAGGTCTGTTTATACCACTTTCTTCCGCTGAGCGTACCAGTTTCCATAGTACATACACAGAGCAGTTAAAGTTGAAAGAACATGTTTTCACAAGTGTTCCTAATATTTATTGGATATATGAGCACCGATCTCCTTTTTTTACTGCACATTCGTGTTGAGAAGATCAAAATACAAAGGATTAATGTAGCTGCAACCCCAGCACATACTACTTTTTTTGTGGGCATGTGCAATCATTCGTTGGAGCAATTAGTTGCACCACTTATGTTTGTAATATCCCCTTCCAAGGGCGTAGCCGAGGGGGGCGATGGGGGCGATCGCCCCCCCCCAGATGGTCAAGTAGAAACCAAAATAGTCGGGGGATTGCGCTTGCCGTTGACTTCAATGACCTTTTTTTTTTCGCTTTTTTTGTTGATTCTGCATTGGACGCCCCCCCAAACAAAAGTACTGGCTACGCCCTTGTCCCCTTCATGGATTTCAGAAGTGAAAGCGGATCTATTATGGTGATTTTTTTTGCTAGAGGGTTTACACTACCAGTAGACTTGAGGCTCAAGCCAGTATCATTGCTACATAGATGGACTCTCTATAATTTCAATGCTAAATGGCGTTTCTCAATAGAAATTATTAAGAGAATCTTTGACACAATAATATTAACCATCCATCTCAGTCATAATTCCCAGCGTTATCACTAATAACGTCTGCACCATCAATTAGAACCTTATATGTACTGTAGCTTTGAGACCCGTGGTGCAAAATGCACCACGACCGGTCAGATCCGCTTTCACTTGTGAGGTCCTTGGAGTGAACTAATGAATTACGTTAGAAGTGACCCATTTCCCATCACCAACCGAATCATCGGCAACCGTTCGCTTTTAAAGAGGAACACGCCGAAGAGGAGGAGAAACTGTCTCCAAGGGAGTCCGACGAGCTCCTCGACGAAGCGAAGGACGACGTCGGCGAACCGACCGAGGGGGCACCTCCGCGAAATCGGAAACGTACACCTCGGTGGACACCATCATCGAGGAGCCGCGGAAGATAGTGCCCGACAGGCCCGCCGTCGACGAGGAGGAGCTCCTAAATGAGGACCTGGAGCGGCTGAAGTCGATGCAGGAGGCGATGGCCGGCGAGACGGACGACGAGCTGGAGAAGTACAAGTGCAAGCTGATAGCGGAGATGCCGCTGTCCAAGTCGCGCGAGGCCGCGAGGAGGCAGTACGGCGCCGGCGCCGTGGAGACGTCCACGGTGGAGGAGTCGACGAGGGGCGAGGAGGAGGTCGAGGGCGAAGGCAAGGTATTGGATAAGCCACAACCTCATCTATAGAAAGCCGTGCTCAGCGAAATCTGGCAACGTAGCTAGCGGTCTGATACATTCTGGTCACTTGTCACTTAAACTTCTTTCGATGTAAACAAAGCAGTTCGCGCCGGTTTTTTTCGGATAAAGTGTAGTGAAAAATGAATTGTTTGATGTCAATTCGGTGATTACTGTTTATTAAATTGCATTAAATATGTGTTAGGATACAAAACGGGAATTTGATCGGCAAAAATTTGAATAAACGCTTGAGTAAGTAAAAGGTAAACATAACCTCAGCGTCAATAATAAATACCGGGACATTGACCAACAACTACGGTAAATTCGTGTAAATCTAAAGTATTTTAAGTAAATTTAAAATAATATAACAATGCCTAGTAAATGCTGTGTACCCGGGTGCAAAAGCAATTACGATTTAAACTATAATAGTACTCAAAACAAACGCTGTGTTACCGTCTTCAAATTTCCGAAAAATGAGGAAAGAAAATCGGCTTGGATGAGAGCAATACGAAGAGTTCAAAGGGAACCAACCACCCACAGTGTTGTGTGCGAATTACATTTTAAATCTGCTGATATTAGTAGGTATGATAAACATCTTCAACCTGATGGGAATTGTGATTTGCTTTTATTAAGCCATCCTCGTTTGACACAGGATGCCGTTCTCTGCATTTTCCCTAATCTTCCCTCATATATGTCTAAAATTATCAAACCTAGTAGAGGTGACCCACAACAAAGACACGATAACATTCTGAAAATGCAAGAACACGAAATCGACTCTTTCTTAAAAAGTGGCATTATTAAAGATTTCAGTGATTTAAAAATTAATTATACTAAAAACGTTGACATGTTGGAATGGGAGTCATGTTGAGAGGGGAGAGGAAAAATTTGCGAGCATGAAATTTATTTGTTTACATTAAATTTTGAGTATTGTTTATCAATTAACACCTCAATAACTATAACTAAAGATCTTGTCGTAACAGTTTGTATAAAAGGGGTAGAGATTACCCCTTGTGATTTAAAATGGGTTCTTCCTTGTGACCTCAAACTTTCGAGATCGTTCCAGTTAACAAATTTGTTGTCAAGGTACAAAGTCTCATATGATGACAGCTCAGAATTAATTTCAGACACTTTGGAAAATGCCCTAAGTGTCTTAATTTCAGTGCAAGAGAAAGTAATTGTACAAAACTTTGTCAAAGCCAAAAATTAGGAAATTATTATAGATCAGTTGTGACAAATTATTAAAAACTAAAATATTCATCTTCGACTATTGTAATGGCATTTATTTTATATAGTCAGTCTCCTTCATGCTATGAATTAATTCGTGACTATTTTATATTACCACATACAAGATATTTACAATCAATATCATCTTCACTGCAGGTGTCAGCTAATTCCGATCAAAGTAATAAAAAATTACCTTTTAAATATCAATAAAACTTTATGTTCATTAGAGTAAAGTTGTAGTATTATTAATAGATGAAATTTATATAACTGTTAGATTAGATTACAGGGCAAAAAATATTATTGGTTGTGCCGTTAATACATTCTTCTTCTTAATATTTAGCTAAATTCTACTAATTTGGCTAAAACTGTCCTTACTTTCATGATTTCTTCTCCATTCGGAAGCACAAAAGAGGTAGTAAAGCTATTACCCGTGCAAAATATTAAGGGAACTGAAATGGCGGAAATAACAAAGCAAGTAATATACATACTTTGTACATAGCTGTGGTTTTGAGGTTCTCTCTGTAATAACTGATACTCATTCTATTAATGAGTTATGTTTAAAACATTGTCAAAAACAAACAATTCCTTCATGAATGGAAAAAACTATATTTCTGACGTTTGATTGTGTTCATATTTTTAAAAACATTTGGAAGAACTGGCTTAATTTAAAAAAACATTGATCAAACATTTGTTTTCTATGACTGGGAAGACGGGGATACATTAAGATTTGCTAAATTTCAAAACATTAGAGATGTATAGAATTTCCATTCTAAATTGAAAATAGGTACGTACTTATACGAGGTAGGATAAGGAAAAGCAGTTTACTAACACTTTGTATGGAACTAAATACGCTTTATATACTGATCTGTTACCCGTATATGCCGTATCGCAATCAACGTTGACTTGACGAGGCATGTGGGCGGAATCTACACTCCATTGGTCATTGTAGCTACTTTGGTAGGGGAAATATGCCGCCAGACATTCGACCCAGCCGACCGAGTTCATTACGTTGGCGGTAAAACACGGGTTATAACCACGCTATCTTTGACCGACTGCATATAAAAAAACGTTGTTTTGATGTCTTATATTCTGTGCGCCTACAATAACGGCAAAGTGGGTTTTTAAAAGGTTTAAATTATACAAACTTTTATTTTATTTGCGTCATAATTCAATCATTAAAAAATCGATATTTTTAATCAACACCTCTTTCATAAACATGGCTTTCTGGAGGCCTTTCGAAACGGATGAAAATAGCGTAGCTTCCGATATAACCAGCGGAAATGTCGAAACGGTCGAGTACGATGAATTTAAAAATAAAGACTTACATTGTCAAATCAGCGTATTATTTTAAACATATACGAATGCCTAAAAGCGACGTTAATTACTTATTATTACCTATCTTTAAAAGTTATTATTCGAGCACGCCCATGGAATCATAAAGTTGCACCGCTTTTTTTGTTCCCCAGGCGTATTTATCATTTTCAATTCAAAATAGATGGACTTTATATCATGCAGAACAGAATTTACTTGTTAAACAAGCTTTCAAACTTAGTTACTTAATTAGTAGTAATATAATATGAATGCCAAAGAACTGATACGAATTTACCAAAATTACATTTCTGGAAAAGTAACAATCGATCGACAGTCACGGACGGTCATTATGACCGAGTCTGTTCTATTTGAATCAGACTTTTTTGTCGAGCGGAATGCGACGTAGCCTTTTTCTAAGCACGACTTTCTATAGAGGAGGTTGTGGATAAGCGTACCGTGAACGCGATGGTGTTGTGGCGTATGGGAACCATATAATAGGCCATAATCTCTTAGTAGACAAAAATCTCACTAAAACACAACAAAGGGCCGCCTCAAAAGGAAACACAAACCGAACCAGAATTATAAAGCGTAAACTCCGTAAAAACAATGTGACAAATTAAGCAAGGGCAATGGGACGTTGCGGTGAAGGGTGTAGTTCATGTGTGGTCGCTTTTATGTGCTTCCTCAAACGATCCATATGGCACGCAAGTAGGGTAAATAAGCGCATTGTCTAAATACAATGGGATGTGGAAATTTTGTGGACAGGACCACAAAAGTTTCCCCTTCTATGTTTTCAACGCGCTGCATCAAATTTTAAGGTCTTGATGCATTTACGATTCTCAATTCTTCCCATAGGAACAAAAATCACTATGAAAAAGGCTAAATCATGAACCATGTCATATACTTGACGCGCTTGTGATTGTAAAGTTACCGAGACAATCTACCCTAACACCTACAATCTACCCTGACACAACAACCCTAAGTCTCGGAAACCTTCAACCTTACGACACACATACTCAAAACCCCATATCCTCAAAAAACCCTATATCTGTATTCTGCAACTGCAAGAGCGCAGCAAATGATGAATAAGTATGAATATGATGAAATGAGGTTATGAAATTTCACAGCTGTGGAATTTCGAGGCTATAGGGTTGAGAGATCTGATTGGGTCATATTCATGCCTCTTCGTTAAGTTGCTCCATGCTAAATTTCATAGGTCTCAGATATAGGGTTTTTGAGATTAATGGGTTTAAGATTAAGGTTATACAATTTCAGAGCGATGGGATTTCGGGTCTATGTGTTTGAGAGTCAGGATTGGATCATATTTATGCCTTTTTATTATGTTGCACAGTGGGGCGAACGCTTGTGATTTCAAATGCGATCGTATTTGCGTCTGTACTTCCCATTGGAAGAAGAAGGTTTACTGCTTTGGCATCTGGAAAAATTATAAATCATTGTAATTAACGTACAAAAAATGTATGAGTAAAATTTGATTTTGCCGTCAATAGTGTACTTAAGACCGGCTATTGAACACGGATTTTAAATCCCTTTATACCTGTACCCCAAAAACGCTTCTGTAGATAAGAAGTAAGCGGATTATAGCCGTGAGTCATAGCGCGCCAAGCGTGCTAGTGTCTTCGCAAGACTCCAACGGCTAAAACTTTTTTTCGCGCAAATATACGCAAGGCGCACTTCAATATTTAGAAACTAGACACTTCAACGAACATTTTCATGCAAAAATTAAGGTGGACACTGGTGGACAAAAAAAGAAAACTATATTTGAAAATCGGAATGAAGGAAAAAAGTGTTAACTGTAGGCCCATATTTAACGCAAATTTTAATAAAGGGGGAAAAAGTTTTCGCTAACACAAACACATAAAATTATTCTACATACCTTCATTAACAATGTCCATTTTGTAAAATATGAAACAGCGAAGCGTCGCACTAACCGTTCTTTCGAGGAGGAAACAAGTCGAGAGGAAGTCCCCTCTACAAGAAAACTTTTAAAAATCGTTGGAATTCTGACCTTCGAATTTGAGGTTTTGTCCGGCTAAATCGGCCGTTCACCCCACTGTGCGTTGTGTCCCATATTTCGCAGGATCTAATTATAAGGTTTTCGAGGTTAAGCGTTTGGAGGTTAAGAGGTTATGGTATTACGAAGCTTTGGAATTTCATCTTATTTTGGACTTATGCATGTTACTCCACTTGCCCTTCACTTAGTTACGTTGCGGCGAATAATGCGTTTGATTTGAGGATGTTTATGTTTACAACAGTGGTGGCTCGTGGGTGTGTTACATGGGTGGGCACAGGGTGTGTCAGTGGGATTACTTATTAGCTACCAATGGCGCCGCAGGCGAAAAATTTTTAAAATTTTCAAGGTAATGCGTTTACTGACACTTCAGAATTTCAATGAAAAATTCTTTTATACAAAAATATAGACTTTCACAAGAATCATTTTTGGGATTTGGTAGCTTTTTGAAATAATATTTAGTCACGAATATTGAGGCCCTAAATATATTAAAATAATGGGTGGCAACATGTGAAAAAAATTTGATATAGGTATCTTACCGTTATGTGTAGATGAAATCAGCTCGCCTGTCCTTATTGTTCACAAAAATGTTAATCGTATTTTCATTAAAGTCCCGGATTTGTTTAACAAAATTCAATACGATTAATTATTTTGTTTAAATTATTATGTCTGTTTCGATCCACATTTTCATTGTGACATCTTATATTTTCACGATAAGCACTATCAAGATGTTGCTTTGTGTCTAACTTTCTCAACACACTAAAATCTAAGATGTTATGTAAATGTTTTTCATTGTAGCTAGCATGTTTCTTAGCTCGTTCATTTGAATGTTTTAAATCACTCACCCCTTCTTGAGTGCACGCACTTTGGTTGCCACCCATCACTAAACAAATAAAACAAAACAGTTTGTTTCTTTTAGGACACCCACATAACCACTTAAATCTGTCGTAGACACTATTAAAATTTCGTGAATAATTTCGCGATTTTCCTACGTCTGTTTTGGAAATGATCAAATCGGGTATCGGCCTTCATAACCGTTTAATTTCCGTTCGGATCTCGTATGTAATATCTTTATTAGTCAATAAAAAGTCCACCGAATTCATTTTGAAATGTTTCACAATCAAAAATAGTAAAAACACACTTCTCAGCGAAGGAAATAAACAATCATACTCAACAAGTGTGACCCGTTCAGCTGATTTTCGAACGATTTAACGACGTCTGTCTGCTGCAATCGTCTCCAAGCATTACCAGTCACCGAAAAAACCCAATTAAAAACGAGCGCTGGGAAACTGTGTGCCCTCGCCCACGCGCGCGAAATGTGAGAATTCAGACTGCGGTGGCTCGGTGCTCGATCGATAGTCTGTCATATATATGTGATAAAAATCATATATTGTGGTATTTAAATAAGATATTTGTGGTATAAAAGGAATAATAATTAGAATATGAATAGTTTGTCGTATACAATTAATTGATATTATTGTAACAGTAATTTATAGTAAATTAACACAAAAGAAATATTTTCCATTGAAATTTGGGCTGGGCACGTGCCCCTGTGCCCTTTATCACCAGCCGTCACTGGTTTACAATAAGGTTGTGGTCTACTGTCACATTAAGTGATAATAAATTGGTTATTCGTGCAACTTAACGATAACACCAGATTCCCTTAGACCATTCCCTGGGATTGGGAGTATGTTGCGGTCTTTTCTTGACGTAATCAGAAACCCGAGTTGTATGTAACATAATTGACCTTTCAGCACCAATTTACAGAGATTATGTGGCAAAATAGGGATCAAAATCATTTCAGAGTTGCACAAAGCCCTACTACATATTGTCTTCTTCTGCGTTCAGCCAAATAGAATGACTGCATTATACAGTACTTTCGCAAAGTAGTGGATAAGATTCACACGGATTTTTTCGGAAAAATCGCTCGGACACATCAAAAGAATTTCCACTTTTCGATATGGGTCTTGATGTATTTCGAACGCTTGTCAAATTGCTATGACGTCAAAGATTATTTTTAAGGCGACCCCTATTACTACCAGATCCGACTACGTGATTGTATGTCTTCATAAAGAAACAGAATGACCTTTAATTCCTGACATATCGTATTCTATTCCTTTATGAGGACACTAATCATGCGGTGATTCAAAGATTAATAATTCATTGGTTTTGATGTGATTAAAAAAATGGAAAGTTCATTTTCTTCCGATTTGTACTACTGAAAAGAATTTGGGGGATTTTGGGGGATATTAAAAAAGTACATTATATACAGGATGAATAAGCAAATGATGCCAAATATCGGAAATTTTTGCTGGTGACAATCTTGATGTCAGAGAGCTTCACAAGATCGGAACGTGGCCTACTAGAGCTTCCTCTCACATTTATACACGTACTTATTTGTCAAGATTTTGATATCTTGTCCTCCACTTTTATTTATTTTCGCTCTTTGAAGGACGATAAACACAAGTAAATTAATGGAAAATCTGTTTATCAAAATTTTAACGAATACAATAAATCAATGTTCAGAACTTGCTAGTCTATTTTGACATCGCAAAGGTTACTAGGAAACAATTCCGAGGTTTTGCATCGTTTGCTCGTTCCCCATGTATATAATGTACTTTTTAATATTCTCTAAATTATTTTCAGTAGTAAGTAAAGTGAAGTGAAAGGAAATGAGCTTTCTATTGTTGACAGTTATTTCGATCACATGATGTATTTTCTATATTCGCATATGTTTGATCCGTTTGATTAAGATTAAATAATCTATCAGACGATACGAAATATCACACATTATTTTTCTTTCACCTAATGAGCTATATCAATAAATCATTTGAGCTAAATAAATATGAGAGATGAGCTAAATCAATAAACATCAAGGTTTTCTCTCATTTCCAGACGGGCTGCAATGAAATGAAATGAATAAGAAAACTGGGCGGGGAAACTCATGCACTTAGGCCACCTCCAGACGGGCTGTAAAGTGTCTCTGTGTTGAAATAAAATGCCAGTTTATCTCCAAAACCCTTAATTAGTAGTAATGCATGTTAAAAGTAGTGTCTTTGCCATGAGCATAATAAAATTCTTCATTTAATCTTATTACCTATCGCATTGAATACAATTTTACGACGTTTGTTCGTAGGAAGAATACGAGGATGTGTACGTAGATGCAATTCCTGGAATCGGACCGATCGTTCCAGAGGAATTGGTTAGAGCGGTCTGTGAATACATGAGAGGCGTGTCCATCATCCAGCACGGAATGGTGATGCCCCGGAATGTCAAGCATTACAATTGCCCGCCTCTGGAAGTGTTGCAGTACTAGAATTTCCGAGCTTAGGGAGATAATACATATTAAATAAAAATTAAAGAGTTCTCTAACTATCAAACAAATAAATAAAATTATATAATTAAAAATCGTCTCTATATAATTAAAATATACAAATTTAAAAAAGTATATACGTGTACAATATTATGACAACATGTCTTTTTTATTTTCTATTCCACGATGAATGAAGTGCATTTTAAATTATAAGTATTTACCTTTTTCTACGACCGCTATGAAAAACAGCATTTTTCTCACACTTTACACAACTACAAAGTTATGTATTGTTCATACCCGTGAGAAATCATGTCTCACTGTTCATTTACCACACCTGTAGGTACATTTTAAATGGGGAATCGTCGACATCACAATGAACGTAGTTGGCTGCTAGCGCTTCTGTTTCAAAGTAATTATTGAAAATAATTGATTGATCTGTCAAATAATAAATATCGAATTATTTATAAGTAAAACAAAGTGCTTTAAATCAAATATATTTAAAAGCAAAATTTTAAAAACAAATAATGCATTCAAAATGAACTATTTCAAAGACTTATAAGATATATAGTAACGCTGATTCACCTTTTCAAAATAAGACAAAAACGGAAACAAATGACAAATATTTAATTTCACAAGTAGTATTCATATATGTATGTCCGACAAGAATCTCCTGGAATGTTGTATTTTAAAACCAGCTTTGACGATGAAGACTAAGAGCATAAATTTTAGCAGAAGGGGACGAACACATGTCCCTGTCGAAGAATCCGTAGTTCAGCTTCGAGATAATTTGAATCCCATAAGCAAACAGAAATATAATGATCTTCAAAAATTGCTCAAGTGGGTCCCAACATGATTCCACTACCTGAGCTTTGTTAAAATAGAGTTATAGTTGGCTTAATTTGTCTTAGTTAAGGTTAAAATGCCATTCCATTTTACTTATCAATAATGTTAGTGTACCCACGTTTGTAAAAATAGCTCAAGTGTGTTTTCAAAGCAAATTTTTTAAGGAATTTTAATTTGTTTCAGGAAATGTTCAATAACAACAGTGGTATTATGTCACAGTATTTCAATTATTTTCAAAAACACAAAAAGTATTAAGTCCAATTTTTCCAAAAAAATTATGACGAATAATAAAAAAATATGAAATCTAACTAACTGTTTGCGTAAGTAATTCGTGTTTATCAAACCCTCTCAATAAAAATGAAAAAACCTTGGTACTGTCTGCGAAAAATCGTAAAAAATAACCTTTTCTGCTCTCCTATAAAATTTGTATTCTGTGAATACCATTTTGCTCTGAGGTACAGATATAGGGTACTCCAGATTCAAAGGAAAAACGTTGATTAGTTGTAAGGGAACAATAATATAATAATAAAGAATTTTAAGAGTCTCCTCTATCAGTTCAAGTTCAAGTTCAAGTTCAAGTTCAAGTTCAAGTTCAAGTTCAAGAGAGAGAGAGAGAGAGAGAGAGAGAGAGAGAGAGAGAGAGAGAGATAATTTATGTATAAAGGGTCTTACGTAACGATCCACAATTAGTACTAGTCAGTCCCAAAGCATTAATAATACTATCAAGTGTATGTTTCTTTGTCTTGTTTTGGTAGAATTGTTTTGGTTCAGATGATCTAAACAAAGTTTCTTAAAAAAGTAAGCTGTTGTGACTATGCCGACTGTATATATATATCATTAAAAGTTTTGATTGATCACTTATTAGAATAATGGCTATGAAATTTTAGTCTTGTAGTGCTTGGCATAACATTGGCGCCTTAGTAGCAGAGGTCTTTACTATATCTCTAGTCCGTATTTTCTAAAATTTCGAGCTTGGACCTGCAAAACAGCTCGTACATGGTACAAGAGAAACAATTTACTAAGGAAAAAACAGCTGTGGGTGTTATTGACTATAGGCTACAGAAGGATGCAAAATCATATGAATTATTTAAACAAGAACAGAGAATTACAGTGCGTAAATTTCTTCCCAAAACAGAAACTGGATCTGTAAAAGATATGCGTCAGGCATTCCTCGGACATAATTTCTGTCACTTATTTATTGGATTGTGTAAAAAAAGATTGTTGAAGTCTATATTGATATAAATCCAGCTTGTATTGGATACAGAAGATGAAATATGCACAGTTTCTAAATAAAATCGATATTTTGGGTGTACCATCCAGTGTTGTAAGGGCTGTACGATGACTGTCAGGTGGCAAGCAGGTTGCATGCCGGGCACATGCCCGCATAGTGAGAACGGTCGATGAAAAAACCCGTTTAAATAATGATAAAGAATGCAGCTTCAGATCAGATGTCTTTCCTTTAAATTTCCTTTCCTTTCCTTTAAATCCAGTTTGTAAATCTATTCTGAAGCTCTCCCACTGTGTAGTTTTACTATCGAAGCTTTCTCATGGTCACAATTTAAATATAAATTTTCTTTTACATGTACGTATGTATATGTGAAATTTTACGAAATTTATCTCGAGATGAAGAAATCCAGTACCTAAATATTTTGTCCAAGTCTAAGTATCTTGTTGCTGTCAGTTAGTCAGTATGTTGACGTTGACGTCCCTGGATCGTTCCTGTTTCTCGGATTATGTTGGCGTTCTTGAGATAGCTTTTCGTAATTTACTTTCTTTAGTAGTGATCAGCCTTGCTCCCCAGTCGGTGTGTTTGCCATTAAGGTCTGCTCCCACGTTTGCCATTAAGGTCTTCGCCCACGTGACGTAAGAGTCTAGTTTTAGGTAGCATCTTGGTAGACAGCAGACAGCATCGATTTTAACATCTCATTTTGTAGACTGGATTACTACTGTGGTAAGCTTATTGCTTTACATTGTATCGGATGATTCTCGTGGTGGTTTATAGAATCTTTCTATCGCACTTCCTCCTTTCATTTCATTGTCTGGGTGAATACGAGTACCTAGTATGTATGTATTAACATTAAATCATTTTAATTTGGTATAAGTTTTTTTACTTACATATGTTTCTGAAATCAGACTCACATAGATATCTTGTGTATTTAGGAGCACTTCAATTCATAAATTTTGTTCAGAATGGCATTGGCATTCCTTGTTACTATTTTTAGGTCTTGTTTATCCATTACTTTCCTTTTGGAATTGCATCTGTCGGTCTGGCTTCTAAGCGATCTAGTCTCTCACCAAACTGGAATTATCTGTCGCATCATCATGTACCATAACTGAAATATCTTCATTTGGTTTAGGTTCTCGTGGAAGGTTATTTTGCGACCTGTCCTCTTGTGCAGTTTGTGCGTAAGAGACCTTCAATTGTCCGTTTAGACGTAAATGTTCTTAGTTTGGGTGTTTCTTTCTTCTGTTTCTGTTGTGCCCATATTTTTTACATTTCTTTAACAATAGTGCAATCTCTATACCTCACTGCTTCAGCACAGTTTGAGCACTTGACTGGTGTGTTTTTTGGTTTTAGGCATGCTGATGTGTTTATAGGTATGTACATATATGATTAACACATTTTCACTCCTGTTTTTTTGATCTCTCATATGTCATTTCCCTCAATAACATAACGGATTACGAGTCCTGCGTTGTAGCACACTTTCCTGACCCTAATGATGACGTGCGTTCCTTTTTTTAGATTTGATTTTAGTATTAAACTTACTTGGGTAGTAGGTAAGGTGTTTCCCGGGTAATAACGTTTTCTTCTTCATCCGACGGGCTTGTAAGAATGTTTTGAATTGGCCTGTAGGCTTGCCGTTTGGTTTCGTAAGAAGGTTATTACTTATTCTCTTTTTTTTAGTTCTTCTTGGAGAATTTAGAGCCGCTTATTACTTTTTCCTGGCGCATTAATGTGCGCTGTTTTTAAACGTGCCTGGCTTTTTTATGATTCGAAACTTTTCGAAGGTTTCGCGCCTCGTACGGTCGGTGCCGTCGCCGTGGGGGCCCGCTCCGTTGTCCGGTCGATACTCCTCTCGAGCGCTCACGCACTCTAGGCGAAAATGGCGGACCTGGACAACCTGGAGTACTACATAAAATTCCCGAATCCGAATTTCAACTACAACCAGAACAACGGCGACCACGATTTCGTATTCGTGGTGAACGAGGAGAAGATCCCGGTGATCCTGCTGTTCGGCTGGGCGGGATGTCAGGACAAGTACCTGGCGAAATACTCGCAGATCTACGAGGAGAAGGGGTGAGTGGGGGCCCGTAGAATGACCGGCGATTCAGAATTTTGTACGTTTCTTCACGTAGGTACTAGTATTTTTGGGCTTAAGTAGAAGAAAATTTTTCGTTTTAAAATAGGGAAAATTAATGTTTATGAAGAACGAGTGTATTGATTTTTTTTTATGTAACTTAGGACAGTCCCATTTTTTATTTATACTCTGATTGTGTGTGGATATTTTTACTCACCGTAATGAATAGCGTATGTTATCACTGACAGAAATGAATATAATACTTTATTGTACAAGGTGTTTCTAAAATAGGCGACCAAAATTAGGTGGCATGTGGGGCCAGTGAAGTAATTTTGAAATCCTTGATAGAGTTTTTTTTTCCTGTAAAATACTTCCTAATCCAGCAACACCTCATAAAAATGTGCAAGAAATTTGAGGAGTATTTGACGTTTCTGATGGCCTCTATGAGGGTTGTTTGTTACACACTAATGAAAAATTTTGGTATGAGTTAATAGAATTACAATATATTTTAGAGTACCTAATAATCTGGCTTGTTAATTAAACTGGTGATAAATCTGAAATGTCTCGTGGCCAGTCAGTATTTATGTATAATTTTTCAATTAAATAACTGATACACACATAAGTTACTAGTATTTTTTTGGGCTTATGTAAAAGACAGTTTTTTCGTTTGAAAATAGGAAAACTTTATTTAAAGAATGAGTGTATTGTTTTTTTTTGACGTAATTCAGGATAGTTCCATTTTTTATTTATGGCTCGTATTTTGTGTGGATATTTCTACCGACTGTAATACTCATGAATCATGAATATTTAATGTTATCACTGGCAGAAATGAACATCTATTATGCAATGTGTTTAGGGGGAGCGTAAGGTCAGAAAACTTTTTCGTAAATACATTTTTTTTTGTAAAATATCTATATTTTAATGGAACTACATATATCTCATCAAAAGGGTGAACAAGAAAGCAAGACATTTGGAGAAAATTAAAGATTCTAGTGACAACTACGAGGGTTCAATTATTTGTTAAAGAGTAAATATAAAAATTTTAATATCACTTAATACACGTTCCTGCGCAAAGGGAATTGATATATTGATAACTATGAATATTAAAATTCTGAAAATTTGGGGCAAAGTAAAGTCAATATGTTCTATGTTACTAAACTTCCGCTTACATCGGATGTTAACCTGTTTAGGCCCTACGCAGTGGAACACCGTGTGTAGTGTAATTTGTCTTACAATTAGTTAAAGTGATAATAAATAAAAGTATCCCCTGAATAATCACCATTCAAAAATATTTCCAACTAAATACCTGATACTCACCAAAAAAAAGTGCCTAAAGATATTACCAAATATAATCGTTTAAGATTACAGGCATGTCTAATAATTTCTAACAATAATTTCTATTTAATTTATTTATCTTCTACGTCATATTTTATATAATATTTTAAAAGTAGAACATACGATGTAGATGTTATATAGGTCCACTGAAGTTTGACACTAGCTATTGTTCTGAATACAATAAATATACATTAAATTACACATTAAATCGATAGATACATGTATTCGATGACAGTTGCTGTAACGTTTAAATAAGCATATAAGGTTATAACAAAATAAAAAATACAGTAATCGATAAATTTACTTGTCTTAATCAAATGATTTTTAACACTTTCATTTGTAAAATCTCTTTAAATAAACATAGAATAAAAATCCACTGGTGTATTAAAAATGAGGTACATACATATGTAAATCGGACTTATACAACTTGCTATCAGCACTTCAGTTTATGGCACATTTTTAGTACTACGATATGTAAGTACCTACATATGTAAATATAGACAATTACCGATAAAGTAGACCATTTCAACTGATGAGTATTAATTGTTTTCTAAATACAATAGAAACATTAACATGTTCAAAGAATTGATAAAGGTCAGATATTATAGAAAGCGAATATTTCTTTACGAATATTTGTGAAGGAAATTTAAATTCTTATAATTATACCCACATTCCGTCCTGAAATTCTCATATTTTCACTCACAAAGGCTGAATGTCTAAAACCGATTTTTACATCCTTTCAAAATCGTTGTAAGCAAGTGAACTTTTGTGAACAAGCGAGTTCACTTTTTTCTAACTTCAAAAATACTATTCAGTCGATTCCAGACCAAACGGTATCCAAAAACTTACGAATTAGCGTACGCAGTATAAAAGTGAAAGTAACATAAAATTTTCAAAAAACAGCTCTTGAATTAAAGAAACCGTAGTCAAGACCTTTAATTCCAAAAAGACTGCAGGCTGGCGAGAGAACCCTAGGAAAGTAACCGCAAAGCCCTAAAGTAAATAAATAAAAAAAGAACTCAAAACAGGAAGAATGGTGTAGGCATATGCATAAAACTTTTTTGTTATTATTATTTCAAGAATACTCCTTCTAAATCAGTCAAGAATGGAGTTGCCGATTTTGTTCAAAGAATCAAAATGTATGATCAAAGTCTATGGTTTTTTCTGGTTTAAAGCATTAGTTTGGGGTCTGTCGAGAACCCAGTGCTTTGAGGTTATGGTAAGCTAGAGTTTTCCGAACAAACCTGCAGTGTTTTTGGAGTTGAAAATCTTTTGGTTTAAGAGCAAATGTTGCTTTTTTTCGCTAATATTTTGGTTTGTATGTATGTTTTTGGATACATATGCGCGTCAATAGTGTTCGAAAATGCTCCTTTTGGGTTGGAACTGATTTCCGAATCGAAGTTCTTTCTGAAGTAATAGAAAGGCAATTTTACTTATTTACAACGAATTTTTTTCGACCGAACAACAAAACCCTTTTTATTTTCGTGGGGTTAGAACTGCCGGACTAGAAACAAACATAAACTTAAACACGTACTCCTGACGATGCCAACTTGGTTGGCGAAACGTGAGAAAAGTAGTGTTTCAGTGTAACTGGAAAATGCGTTTAAATTCGTATTTCAAAAATTCACAATTAACTTCTCTTATTCTCGTTTTTTTTTTTAGGTTGATCACATTGAGGTACACAGCCCCAGTCAAATGCCTCTTCATGAAGCGATACCAGATGATCACCATCGGGGAGAAGTTAGTCAAGCTGTTGGTAGACCTGAATTTCGACAGCCATCCAATTATCGTGCATTGTTTTTCGAACGGAGGCGCTTTCTTGTATCAGAACTTCTCATTGGCCTTGGAAAAGTGTCCTAAGCAGATTCCGGTAGGTATTGGACAACCCAATTCTTTAAATTGTGCCAAGAATGTATAGAATACACTTCTAATTTTAAGCGGCTTAGAATCAAACGTAATGCTTTGTAAAATACGTTTCTTCATAGTTACCAACTGAATGCAAACACTTTTGTCAACATTACCATTACTTCATAGCCCAAGCAATAATTATATTTTGGCTTGATCTGAAGATAAACGCTATCAACAATGTACATATTATTTGATCCTTCGAGCCGGGTGATCAAAATGTTAGAATAAAAAACATATATCTTTGTTGTACTATTGTTTATTATTCTTTTATATTAAGGGGTAATTATTATTCTTTTATTATAAGTTTCTCGGTTGTTTTTTTACGGCTTTTTCAATAATTTTTTTAGAGGCAAACCATCGAAATAATAAATCTCATTGTTTTTACATAATCTTTATTAACATTTAAATGAGCTTTACAAATTTTTTGAAGACAAAATATATAATAGAATCAAAGTTATAGTGGCCGACAGGAAGACATCAAGTGAAGGAGGTGCTTGACGGTGACCAAGATCGCGGCTGTTTTGCTTATCTGAAATCAAAAAACCAAACGGAATTTTAATCTTCATATTTAAGACTAGCGATTGAACTAGAATGAATTCTAAATTACAAAAATAAATTTTTTATACACTTTTGAAAATTAAATTCCATTTTTTTTACTCATTTTTTTCTTAAGTTTCTCGCTCGTAGAAAAAAAACTATCGAAGCAATCATGATAATCCTAGTTCAATCGCTGGCTTATAACATATTAAAGATGTTGTATAAATTTGAACAAGATCGGTGCAGTAGTTTCTGAAATATCGTGGTCACCGTTTTGAAAAATAGTGTTTCGAGAAAAACGCGTTTCAAAGTATAATAAAAAATTCATCTCACCGTCAATCTGCTATGCCTGGACCATACAGTAGGCCTTCCTCTTCTTTTTGGAAGTCACGCAGAGCTGCTCCGTCTTCCCTTTTCGCGATTCAATATAATGGGATATCAATATAATGGTCAGGGCCGCTCGGCTTTGCGGAGCAGCGTTGCGCGCGCTCCGTATACCTGCTCCATTCCAGGGCCGTAACTTGTTAACCACTTCGAATATCGAAAAATCCTTTGGCACACATTTTCTACACATGTTGTAGATGTGATTTATGATAAAAATTCGATTTTTTCGACCCGAGAAACTAGAGGACCCCCTTAAAAAAATATGCCACTTTCATATTGTTGTAGATCAAAGGGGTGATATTTGATTCTGCGCCAGGCAAGCGCAGGATACTGAGTTTATTCCGAGCCATCTCGGCCATCCTCGGTGGTAACGTGTTCTACAACTTCTCGATGTCACTGCTGATGACGATGTTCCTGTCCATGATTTGGCTCTACGAGGTAAGCGGAGGGTGATAACGGGGGCATTTTTATTATCAGCCTCTTCTAGGTAATCAGCAATGCCATCTGGCCCAAGTCGACGTTCCAGTCTAATCCACTGGAGAACCTGAAGAACGAGAGGAATCGGTGGCCGCAACTCTTCATTTATTCCAAAAATGACGATTTGATACCTCACAATGTAAGTGATTATTGCGATGAAGTTTAAGTGTAATGTTTACGTAAAGACGTCAATAATTTGTATGGAGAAAGAAGGACAAGAATAGGGTAAAAACTGAACTTTTACACGTTTTTTTTGGAAAAAAGCTCCATACAGAGTGTTATTTAATGCTATGTCAATTCATATGAATGTATATCCTAAAATGTTTGCTTTTCGAGATACAGGGTGCTAATGTTTTTATTTTTTTTTTTTCGGTTGTTATTAAAACTCTTGAAAACGGTTTGAGGCTTTAAACTAAATTTTGTTATAGCTTATTATGGTTTAGAAATACAGTTTTTAACACGAAATAATTTATTTTTATTTCTTTAGAAAATATGTTATGCTACGGATTATTTTTAAATGATTAGATTATTATTAATTACCGTTAAATTATAAACAAAAAAGGTTTGAATCTAAAAAATGTAAATCTTTCATTTTTGTCGTATCTACAACTTGGAAATAATGCTAATTAAAATGTTATTTACATACCATCTTTCCGAAGACCAATTGTTTCACTAATAATTTAATTTTATATATGTATGTATTACCAAATTTTATATAAAAAATAAATTGCATTACTAGCTTTTCTGTATTTTAATTGTGTAAGGTAATTGCAAAGAATTAAATGTCCTGACAAAAAATAATAACTTCGGCACCCTGTATATAGAAAACCAAACGTTCTAGGACATGTGTTTATGATCCACATACTCCATACTCATGTCTTGAGTATATGGATTATAAAAAATGAATTGTAAAAATTGATTGTATAGTGATTTTTTTTTCTAATATGAAAATTCTACAGTAACTTATCTACTAACTAAATTTTACTTAACTAATGCATTTCTTTATTCTCTACTGGATTTTTTTTTAATGTATGTGTATGAAATGCATGTAAACTGATGGAGGAATAGAATCCTTTAGTGTAGAAACTTTACCCTTGAGCACTTTTTCACTTATCATCGAAGCATTGTTTCTTAATAAAATTTTACCTTATTTTCACTATTTCTAGGCCCCACTAGGTATATACAAAAAAGTTATTGCTTTGAGTAACGGTTATCCAGAAAATTTATTAGAAAAACTAAGACGAAAATATACATTTAAGAAATATATGCACAATTATATGACTTTTCAGAAAGTGGATCGAAATTCAAAGTTTGCTGTTTTACCTTACTAACCAAAATTCACCAGCAGATTAGGCAAAATCTTAAAAAAAAACTTGACGTGACACTGGTAAACGCCTCAAAACATAAACTACAAAAACTTTTCGGCAACCCAAAGATAAAACAAATGGCAACGAGAAGTTGGGAATTTATCCAGAAAATTTAATAGAAAAACTAAGACGAAAACATACATTTAAGAAATATATGCACAATTCTACGACTTTTCAGAAAGATGATCGAAATTCAAAGTTTGCTGTTTTACCTTACGAACCAAAATTCACCAGCAGATTAGGCAAAATCTTAAAAAAAAACTTGACGCGACACTGGTAAACGTCTCAAAACATAAACTACAAAAACTTTTCAGCTACCCAAAAGATAAAACAAATAGTTGGGAATTTATGAAATAAATAGTAAAATGTGTGATCCAAGTAAAGAACACTTCAAATACCACAGAAAAGAAAAACCTCGTGTAGCCCAACATACTTTTTACAATATTCATAGAATATTATGATAGTAATGGGCTGATATCTAACAGTATACTGTTCTGGTTAATAAACAAGGATTAAACTTAGTTCGCCGAACCACAATGATCACTATTAAATATGTATAAACTGTTAATTTACTGGTACCAAAACAATAAAATTATTCCTGCTGTGTTCATTTAGTAGACATACTTCTCATTTTCAATGAATGTAAACTTAAGTTTGTTTTACTTAGCCTTTTAAGTAATACAAAATATCTTGTAACGGTTTGGGTTTGTTTCGTACTGTTTAGTGTTTGTAAACTGATTTTTCGTTTTCGCCTTCTTACCGGCTCCTTCGCCATAATTTCGAATTTATCTGAGCAGGTGATGTGTCATCATTCTTCAAGATTATAAAATATATACAGTATCTGCAATAAACATGTCTGTTCATTAAGTGACATATATGCACTATAGGCTTACTTACCTATATATACCACCGAGGAAAGTCACAGCGAGTCACACTTTTCGTAATATTTGGTTTAATTTGTAGATTTGTCGTTTCTACGCTAAAATCGCTAGCACATATATGACTATGGATATCATGGCCATGTTTTTAATGACCGTGTTTTTAACTCTACAGAGATTGTTGAGGAAGTATTAAAACTTACAGAAACTATGACAGCTATTTTTTGTAATAATCATAACGTAATGTAGCACAAAGTATCGCAATGTAACGTAATGTGACATAAGAACTTAAATATAGTGTAAATGTTGTAGTAAGTAACACATATTAAGCCTTTCGTGATTTCATCTATGTTCACATTCATTTCCTTTATTTCACTAATATAACAGTTCCGCCTTTTGCTCTGTTAGTTAAGGGGCTTTCCGCTTTTCGGTTTCAAAAAATCGTTTTTTTTTTACTGAAATCGATGCGTTATACATTCAAATTTATTGTCCTGAAATTTTAAAGTGATCCGTGTATTAGATTTCGAGTTACAGCCGGATTAGTGACGACGGTCCCGGCGCTTGAAAAAGAGTCACGAAGGGAAAATGGAGGTGGACAGTGTAAAGGAAAAACGATCCGAAGAAAAGCATAATGTAAAATATGCTCAGTATATTGGCGACGGGGACAGTAAGACCTCCACGGCGACATTGGATTTGGACCCGTACAACAACGATCCGAAAGTAATGAAAAAGGAATGCGTCGGTCACGTGGAGAAAAACGCATGGGAACCAGGCTCCGTAATGCGAAGAAAACAAACAAGGGACTCGGGGGAAGAGGTACAGGAACACTGACCATCAAGGTAATAGGCGAATTGACAACTTATTACGGCCAGTTACTTATTATCCGTATTCGGCGAAATGCGGATTCAGTGGAAAAAATGCGTGACGCTATCTGACGTGAAGCCAAAATGAGGTCTATAAGACAGAGGAGGGTATCCTGTACGGGTCCTGAATTGATGACGAACTGTAAGTAAAAAAATTCATAATTATATGACAAAAAAACGTAAAAAAAACTTCAAACGCATTTTTCTCAAAACAACGTTTTTGAAACTGGAATGAGATTTTTCTCTGACACTAATTAACCGATTTTAATGATTTTTCTTTTAAAATGTTCACAAATGATGCCATTAGTGATCAACATAGGATTTTTTTGATATTGCAAACATTCGATTTTTAATAACAATTTAAAGGTAGAAATTTAAGGTGCAAATCGAACTTTTTTTCAAAGTTGCACCAAATCGTGTAAAATTAGAATTTCAAAAAACCCCTATGATGAACACTAACAACAACCCTATATTTTATAAAAATGTTTCATTTTTTGATTTCAGATGAATAGCGTTGTAGAAAATTCTCATTAACATGAGACATGTCCGCCTGAAGTAGCTGCATTGGAACAAGGATCGACGGCCGCCATTTTGGTTTAAAAAATAAATAAAAAACTAAATGTAACCTACATACCTGTATCTTTTAATTAAAAAAAAAATTGTCTCAATCTGTTTTATACTTTCCTCAAAAAAAAATTCCCAAAAAAACCTTTTTTTTCCAGCGAAAAAGCGGGAAAGCCCCCTTAATACAGCTCTGTTCATGTTTCTCATTCTATGTAGGACACCGTGGCATTTAAAATTACGGCAGCGATTTGTTGGTAGTAATTATAATGCACCCCAATATAACGTAGTACAAAGTTACGGAACGGAATGTAATATAGTGTAATGTAATATAACGTAAATTTGATGTAAGTTTTTCATGCAATGGCTTAAAAACCGTGCACTATGTTTCAGGATATAGAATACTTCGCTGATTATAGGAAGAAGCTAGGCATCGACGTCACAACGGTCTGCTATGAAACCAGCCTTCACGTCAAACACTTGGCGGAAAACCGAGACAGTTACGTGAAAAACGTCTATAACTTCATTAACAAATGTTTAAATGGAAATTAGAGAGCCAAAAATCCGTAGGCTGACTATATCTTTCTCGACATTGTATTAGAATCTCTACCGACTTTAAATTGTGATCGAATTGTGTGATTACCGTCTGAATATGTATATCTACTTGTTTTTGACAAACCTGCACAAATTACATAGACCACTTTATTTTCTTAAGGTTTTGTTTGTAAAATGTTGTTTTGAGTTGATTTTTTTCCACTGGGATAATATAAATAATATTTACTCGGACTACGCAAGTTGAACTGCCGAATAATAAGCAACTGGTATAGAATAAGATATTTAAATTTGAAAATGTTTAGTATAACAAAGAATTTCGAAGGTCGATAAAAAGGAGGTCGATATATATACAGTGTCTGCCATAAAATTGGAACATTTGGGATTTTTTTTAATATTAGAGTTTGATAAAAACTTTTGGTTGCAATCACTTCTGATTACAAAATAACTTAAAATGCACCAACTCAAAGTTGGCACCTAACATCTGGCAACTGTCAAATTTGTGATTTTCCAAAAAAATCTTTAGAAAATGGCCTAAATTGTTAATATTCAGAAAAATGTCACTAAGAATTATTTTCCTAATGACATTTTACGCCTATATGCCTATTTTGAGAGAAACATTTTGATATCCAAAAAAATTATATTTTCGAAGTTGTTAATTCGAAATGTATACTGTGCTAATAAGTGTATGTAAGTGCTAACAATGTATATTGTGCTAATAATATTCGTAGGTATCGTTGGTTTTGAAGATTATTGAAATTCTTAATCGAAAAAAGGTACTGCCTGGATTATTTTCCAATTTAAAAAAAAATCAACCATTGTTTTTCATCTGCTATTTTTTTATTAAACTTTATTTTGTTGGTACAAAAACGGGTTTAATTACAATTTGGCTATCTTAATACGAAACTAGTACTTAAAAAGAACAAACAATAAATAAATCATTTTAAAAAAGAATTTAATATGCAAAAAAAAAACAGTAAGACCCATGGAATGCCGTTGCTACAGAAAACCTTTTAAAATAGAAATTGGAAAATAACTGCGACAGTACCTTTTTTCGATTAAGAATATCAATAATTTTCAAAACCAACAAGACCTACGAATATTATTAGCACAGTATGCATTTCAATAACAGCCTTTATACTGCTTTGAAGCGTTTTAAATGTTTTCAGATCAGTTAGTTACAGGAGTGAATCAAAAACTTCAAAAAGATACAATTTTTTTGGATATCAAAATGTTTCGCTCAAAATCAGCATGTAGGCGTAAAATGTCATTAGGAACATAATTTCTTAGTGACGTTTTTCGAAATATTAACAAATTAGGCCATTTTTTAGATTTTTTTTTAGAAAATCATAAATTTGACAGTTGCCAGATGTTAGCTGTCAACTTTGATTGGTGCATTTTAAGTTATTTTGGAAGCAGAAGTGATTGCCACCAAAAGTTTTTATCAAACTCTAATATTAAAAAAATCCCATATGGTTCCAACTTTGTGGCGGATATTGTATATATAGTTTAATTTTACGTAATACACTAAATAAATACATTTTTTCATCTAAATAAATAAACAGTCAAACTAAATATTTGGTTATTTTTTTCTTACATTTTCAGATCAGCGTTTACATTCGAAAATAATTTTGTCTAAACTTTTTATTTACAAACGATCTTCTGTAATTACACTTAAAGGAGTTAGAAGGTTAATTAACGCACAGTTTTTGTTAATACTTTAATCTATGGCATTTTAAAATGGCTGCAAGGTTTTTAGAAAACACTGATATATAACAATGACTTTAAACATAAATATATATACATAGGTATCTGTCTGTAATGATGGATTAAATTTTAAATAGTTATTGAAATTTTCGTAATTTTTTAAATTCTATGGTTTTTGAATGAAGAGTCCGAAGTTTAAAAAAATTATACGAGTTGATTGCTTTGACATTTGGCTAAAAGATAAAGTATATGACATACGACAGATTCTAACAACAACATTTGTACAGGGTGTTTTGTTAAATCAGAGATGGACTAGCAGTTCCTTGTCTGTTCTTTTTACAATTTGGGTACGTAATTTCTTGCTACAGTCATTTCTTTTTATTTACACCTTTCTAAAACAATATTTAAAAATGCATATTTATCTCGAAAACCAAGAGAAATATTCATAACAATAAGTTACTGGAATATGTCTACTTAGTCTGAGAGTAAATTGTCATACACAGGGTGCTCAGTACACGCCGCACATAATTTCAAAATTTAGGAGGTGAACAGGGTACCCTGTACAATTATTGTTGTTGTTGAAACATGCCTTATGTTATATCCTTGATTTTGTAGTCAAATATATCAGACTAATCAATTCGTGCTATATTTGAAGTTCGGATACTTCATTCAAAAGGGTACTCCATTTCAAAATTTACAAAATTTTTGGTGTTCCACTTCAATTGGTGTTGAGTTCACTTATATAATATTTTGTAAGTGCTTGCTTGTCACAAGTTGCCTGTTCTTTTTTTTGAAAATATATTTCGGTGATATTACTGAACAAGAACATATGTATGTTAGGCTTCAAGAAACCATTTATTTCTTAGACGGAAACAAATGCCCAGTGATATGGATAAGTGTACATACCAAAACTCTACGAAAACAGTAGATTGTAACAAAGCAAATGTGGCATAAAATATTGTTCGTTGATTTTATTAAATTTTAATCACTCTAGGTTTCTAATGTAAACTTAGGTACCAAAATTTATTAAACTGTGATTATGTGTGTTTTATTGAGGTAATCGACGATCGAAGATGTTTGTATGGAAATTGTTATTAGTTATGAAAAATATTGCAATTGTAATGTTATACTGAAACGACGACCAGAAGTTGAATGAGAAATACGATGATTTTGGTGCTATATATTCGCAAAATAAATATTATTTATATTTAATGTGTAACATTTGAATAAAACAAATAGAAATATCAATATTGCAAATTTCATTTTTCCTCTTTCATAACCAGTTAGCAGACATATTTTTTTAAGTAATTACAATATAAAAATTTATAGTTGTTTTTGTTTTATAGTTTTAAGGATACATTGAAGTAATATTTAGATAGTAATGGTTTTATTTACAGTTAATTTTTTTCAGATTATTTCTTTATAAAAAAACATCTCGGCTTTAGGAAATACTCAAAAATTGAAACAGAAATATTTTTATACATCTTTGTATTAAAATTATATATAACATTTTCTCTTTACTGGGTATACAATCACTCCTTTTGTTTTTCGTTTCTATAAATCAGGAGTTATTTCCTTTCTCACAATATATACGAAATAATCGATTAAAAATAATTTGTTAAAAGTTCTTCTGTTTTTTTTGTTCCATCTTAATTAGAATTAGCCTACATTATTTAATATGCATTTTGTTTAAATTGTCTAATTGCTTTGAAGAATATAGCTTTCTTTTCGAATACATTGCTTTCGAAATAATTCCTTGAATAGTTTTACGTTTGCTGAAACAGAATCCATATTCAGCCCCTTTAGTTGCGACACTGCGACTAAAGGCAGAATCCCAAACCGAGCAGTCTCCCCCACCACGTAAGCTTACGAGAACTATTCAAATTTTTGCCCTTAAACCCAAGGTCTCAGATGAGTCCGTTGAAAAAACCGATTCCAATGCGTACATTTCATTACTTTAAAAAAAATTTAGCGGATCTATCAATCATATCTATTTACGAGAGTGGCGGCGTTTTCGCTCTGTTAACATCCTTGAGAAACCCGTCAGGAATATTTAAAATGTCTGTTTATCACATTCATGAAGATGCATATTTTTAAATGTATAATAAAAAAAGTTTTTTTTATGTATAGAAAACTGATTACAATTAGGGTCTGGAAATGTGTGCCTGGGCATGGGCGGTAGAATACAACTCTATGATAATTAAAGTATAAGCCGTATTTTTTAAGCGTCTTGTAAATTATATACGAGGTGTGTAAATTAAGTAATGAGACTGGCAACGTAGCGCCCGATTTAGCATCACTGCGAAGACTAGATTTGCTTTAGACTTATACACAGCGCGATGGCGATGAGACTTGGGTCTGTGAGTACGATCTGGAGACCAAACGCCAAAGCATGGTTTGGTACACTTCAAGCTCTCCAAGACTCAAAAAATCAAGAATGAGCAAATCGAAGATCAAATCCATGCTGATTTGCTTTTATGACAACCAGGGAATTGTCCACAAAGAATTTGTACCTCCGGGCCAAACAGTAATTCAACACTTTTACAGAGATGTTCTTAAAAAACTTCAAAAAGGGCATGCGTGTAAGACCAAACATCAAGAACAAATGGATGAAGCATCACGACAATGCGCCTTGTCGCACAGCCATTTCAGTAAACGAGTTTTTAGCCAGTAAAACCATTCCTGTGGCTCATCAGCCTCCTTATTCGTCTAACTTTTTTCTCTTCAGGAGATTGAAAAATCACCTCAAGGAACGTCATTTTGAGACCATAGACAACATTCAAACGGCTGTAACCGACCAGCTGAAGGCTATTCCAGTATATAAGTTTCAGCACTGCTATGAGGAATAGAGGAACCGTCTCCAGCGCTGTGTGGCTTCCCAGGGAAGTTATTATGATGGAGACAATACTGAATTGGAATTCTGTTCGAATAAAAAATTTAAAAAAAACTAGTCTCATTACTTAATTTACACACTTCGTACATGTGTATTTATTGCCCGTGCATTCGTACGCCACTGACCATATCCGACAAAGCGTCGGGAACAAACTTTGCGTTTGTTTACTTAACTTGAAAAATTGTGGATGGACGGCATTTAGAAAATTAAGGGATATCCATATTTTCTGATAATGATTCCTTGGTATATCTGTGAACACTTTAAAACTAAAAAGCTTGACGGGATTGAAGACCCATCATGACCATAGGTGTCGTAAAATAATTTTGGAGGAGGGGCTGTAAAAGTTTCGGTTTTCGAAAAAAAAAGTTATTTCAAGTGTTTAATCATGTTGATTAAATACAATGAAAATGTATATCAAGTCAAGAAATGGTAAAAAATGAAAAAAAAAAAAACGACTGAATTACGTAAAACAGTTGCTTGTCTGGTAAAAATGTTGTAATTAACTGCTAATGGTATGTAACTAATTTTACACACAAACGGCAAGTCATATAGATGTTAATTTATACAGGGTGTCCCGTTATTGTGTTAAAACTTTTAAAGGGTTTGAAAAAGTTTATATTCTTATATAAATAATAATAATACTCACCCTATAATTACTCCGAAGAGTAACCCCTTAGGTCCTCTCAGGGACCTGTGCGGGAAGGAGTGGCTATTATTATTATTTGCCATGGCGCACTGGGAGCGACTTAAGATTATTTTGGTAACGCATTTGCTTTACAGTTCTGAGGAAACCCAGAAAAACTCAGAACATTACCAAATCTAAATAAAGTTTATAGACTTTTTCGATTAGAGTATGCAAAGTTATTCGTACATTCGTACATCGCGTACATTCGCGAGCCAAAAAACATAATTTAAATTTTTTCAATAAAATCTCAATAACGGAATAACATAAGAATTTGAGATTGGGTGTGTGTCTTTTACTAACAGAAGTATATCTTGAGGTAACATTTTTATTTTTCCTCCTAACCTGCACGGGGTTGAAATAAGCAACCCTTATTCATCTTTGTGTCATAATATTTTTTTAAGTTAATTTTTAACATTACAAAAATAAGCACGGTGTAACACAGTTCTTTTTAAAACTTTTGTACTTGTTTTTATTTATTCCACTATACAATGGTTATGAAGGAGAAAAATCGTTTCATTGCCATATTTAAACTGTGAATAAAAATTCCTAAAAACTTTCTTTAATGTTTAATTTAAATTCACTTTACAAAGTACATGCCATTTGTCCAATGCAAGTTAATACGTTAGTTTTGTGTAATTCAAATTATTTTTCTGTGCTGTTGCCCGGATTTTTTAAGAAACTGATTACCGCGTTTGAATTATACACAATTAACTTACTGAGTTACATTGGATAAATATCAATTACTTTGTAAAGTGCAATTAAAAGAAACATTAAAGTGACAAAAGCCTTATTAGTACATTCATATAAGGTGAAAAAAGAGGTAAACCTCGGAATGAAAGATAATAAGCTACAAACTTGTATAAATCTCTATTTTGCCATTTAAAAGTTGTCTCAAAGTCTCATAGAATCGCGTGTCTCATAGAGTCAAGATATTCAAGGTTAATGTCACAAAAACAGTTTTTTTTTTGGAAATATTTTGAGTTAATAGGAAAGTTGTATAACATAAAATTCTCTACAAATTTGGTCTGAAACAATATTTTTATACATTTAACCATTCTTGAGATAGAGCGCGAAGAGTGGGAGCGCTTAGCCGCATGTATGATAACGCTAGGTCAACTGTGTTAGTGATTCCAATAAACAGTACAATTTTTAAAGTTAATTATATAATTAAAATATAATAATTATAAAAGAAACATTCATTACTCACCCATTAAAATATTATATTCATAGATGTTAATTCATTTTCACAAGTAAAGTAGGACAATGAAATTATTTTTTTTCTTGATAACCGTCGCATGTTCGACAAAATAGAAAGAGCTAAAAAAAATGCAAAATTGGAATAAACGACTTAAGGGGTTATACCTACTATCGAGGCGTACTGAAAACGAAGCTTTTTTTGTGATTTTTTTTTTCGTTACCTATGATCAGTATGAAATTTTGACAGTTAATTATATGGATATTAAAGTATACGAATACATTTTTTATTTACATTAAAGTTACAAAATGGCGTCGTAGCTCCAGATAATAAAAAAATTCTGGAGGAGGAAATCGGCTCGTAATCGACTTCGTACACCACTTAGAAACAAAAACATTTTTTCTTATTAATCTACATTAGTTTTTCTTTGGAAGTACCCAAGTTTTTATTTCTTTTTGAAAATTCGCAAATTGACATGAATTTTATTTTTTTTTAATTTCTTTCTTAGGAAATCGATCTTAAATTGTTTATTGCCAATATTCATATATTTATCAATCTCAAAAATCGTGTGTAATTCGATAGATAATGTATATAAGAAGCTACAATTAAAATTTCAAGTATCGGATAAAAACTGAGCTAGCTACGTTGTACGCCAATTTGAAAAACACAGTTTTGAGAAAAACACGTTTAAATTAAACGCTATTTAAACGCTATTAGCTTCTCTAAGACTGAATAACATCATCTATATATATATATTGAGTAATTATAACTCATTTGTACCAACGAAAACTACCAATAAAACTGTAATAAACCAGCAGATTGGCTTTTTCGAACGTTCTGGACCGCTGAGACGTATTCCGAAAATAAGCTGTAAGTTTTTTTTAAAGCTTGCCCTCTCCCAAAATTCTTTTTCAATACCACTAGAAAAAAAAATGGGGAAAAAAATTGCTGGGTAGAATAACCGTTTAAATGACGAGGCATAGCAAATATTACCAGCTAAAAGAATTCGACGTGGAAGGGCCCGCTGCCGACCGCTTGCACAAGAATTAGGCATGCGGACGCATGGTGTAACACAGGTGGGGCTTTATGGGAGGAGTATATGCACAGAAACGCTTTGACGTTTAAAGATGTAGAAAGTCTTTTCCTGTATACGAGGCGCGTTCATAAACTAAGGGCCGTTTGCTTATATATAAATATTGGCGCTTCGAAGCACAGTTTTACTACTGCAGCGCCATCTACTGACTCATTGCGAAGCTACAGCGTCATTTGTTTTGATTCTGAAGTCGTATTTTTGTCCGTGAATGCAAAGAACAATGGCCGCGAAAATCGTTGATCCCGCCAACTGTGAAGTGCGTTCTGTGATTCGTTTCTTATGTGCAAAAGGATCGTCGGCTGCTGAAATTCATCGGGAGTTATGCCTGGTTTACGGACCTACAGTTATGAGTGAAGGAAAGGTTAGACAATGGTGCCGTGATTTTAAAAATGGCCAAACAAATGTCCATGACGAAGAGCGGAGTGGCAGGCCCAGTATCCAGACCGATGAAATCGTTTCACAAGTGGACCAAACATTGCGATCTGATCGTCGATTGACGATTAGTGGCCTGGTTAACAAATTTCCTCAACTTGGACGCACTACTGTTTACAATATTGTCACAGAAAACCTCGCATACCGCAAATTGTGTGCAAGGTGGGTACCAAAAATGCTCACCGACCACCACAAAGAGCAAAGAATGTCTAGTGGACGAAAGTTTTTGGCCCGTTATCAACAAGATGGAGATGATTTGTTTTCTCACATTGTTACTGGGGACGAGACGTGGGTATCCTACGCCAACCCAGAAACAAAACTGCAATCGATGCAGTGGCGACACTCATCTTCACCAAAACCGAAAAGTTTAAGTAAACTCAGTACACAAGTCGAAAATTGATGGCTACAGTTTTTTGGGACAAAGACGGTGTTCTTTTGGTTGATTTCATGGAACGTGGGACAACAATTACAGCTGACGTGTACTGCGAAACGCTCAAAACATTGAGACGTGCGATCCAAAACAAACGCCGCGGGAAACTGTCATCTGGCATAATCCTCCTCCACGATAACGCGCGTCCTCACACTGCTGCCAAAACCAATGAGAAAATTCAAGATTTTCGTTGGGAACTTTTTGACCACCCACCGTACAGTCCCGACCTTGCACCTAGCGACTACTTCCTTTTCTTGCATTTTAAACAGTGGCTCGGTGGACAACGTTTTGAAACCGAAGAGGGACTCAAAAACGCCGTTGTCAACTGGTTCAACTCTCAGGCGGCAAGCTTCTATGCAGAGGGGTTAAAGAAGCTGGTGCAGCGGTACGAAAAATGCTTAGAAGTAAACGGCGATTATGTAGAGAAGTAAAGTAAGATTGTACCTAACTAAATATGACAATAAAATTTGTTTCTTATGAGTACATTTTTTTCTGTGACCAAACGGCCCTTACTTTATGAACGTGCCTCGTAGATTTGTACATACTCGTATGTATGTAAATAAAAGTAGACACCTGTATGTCCATTGAATCAAGTGAATATAGATCTTGTTGTTTGTCCAATATGCATTTGCTCACAGTCTAATTGTATGTCATTTTTCTATGAGTATTAGTTGTTTATTAATATGCCTTGTTAAAGATAAATAAATATTCCATATAAATTGTAATTCCATGGCGATTTCCTGAATTTTCGAATCGCTGCCGAGACGCCGATGTCTGTCGTCGGTCTTGGCGAATAAGAAAAAAAACGTGACCCAAATGTATTTCGTCTGCGAGACGGATAGTTGCACAAGTAAAGTGAAAACGAACGTCTCAACTTCCCGACGACTCCGGCCCAATCGATTCGCCGCAAATTGCGTCTTCTGCTCATTTATTAATGGCATTTTTAATATCCAGCTAGCTAGACGGGCCGCGTATTGTGTCGCAGACTGTCGTAAAACGCCCCGGAAAATTATGATCGGATTTATTGCTCATCGATGACACCTCGAAGATTATGCAGGGGGAAAATCGAAAAGTGAATTCGGTATTTTCAGGGAAAGTTCCGTAATAGAAGTTCTGTAGTAGAAGTTATGTATACACGGTGTCAATTTGAAAACGAACAGCATTTAATATTGCCTAAACTAATGACAGTATTAAAATTTGGCGAAACACGTCAATTTACATATCAAGGAGGACAAATTTTGAAGCATTTGTTGTATTACTTTCAACCCCTAACCCTCAGGGCACCTACCCCTAAAATTTTAAACGGCAACCCCTATTTATTGTGCCATTTTTGAGTTTCTTGTACAATTCTAGATAAGTCCCATATTTCTTTTTTGTCAAAATAGAGGTAGTTAACCTCATGAATGTGTGGAACGTATTTAATTTCTAATTGAAATAATGCAAATTTTTAAAAGTATGATAATGAAATACTCAAATTATTACCTTTATAATTGCTTTATTAATTGTTCAAAATGGGTTCCATTGTTTTCTAAGCACAAGTACAGCCGATATTCAAACTGTTCGCGGACGTGTTGAAGAGTTTCACGTAAAATAGCCCTACATTCTTGTACAATTCTTTGCTGCAGTTGTTCAATTGAATCTGGTTGAGTTTTGAATACAACTTATTTCAAGTGACCCCATAGGAAGAAATCGAGAGGTGCAGCAAATGTTCGTCTAGAACAAGATTTCCATTGACGTTTCTTTGATTTTCCACCTCATGAATTATAATAGGCATAGAGCCTCTTATAATTCATATAGAGCTCTGTCTAACATTCCGGCATAAATTTCAAGCAAAAAGAGACAAGAGGTTCGAAGACGGCCAAAAAATTTAAATTATTTCGTGTTTTGTAGCGGTGAAATGTAAAAAACGAAAGAATTTGGTACCTAGTTTTTCAATAAATATTTTTAAATGAATGGATGTGTCTGACATGACGGGTCAGTGAATGTAACCCCCGTTTAAAAGTTGCATTATGTCAATTTAGAAAATAAATACATTTTATACATTCGTGAGGTTAAGTAATTCAATTTTGAAAAAAAATAAAGGAATTTATATAGAATTGATTGTGAACAAATGCACATTGAAAGTAATACGACAACAAATGCAGATTTGAGAGTACAGTACAGTACAGTACAGAGGCAGTTTAAGAACTCTCTCTATCTCCCTCTCTCTTTAGAATTTCGTATAAAGAACAAATTTGTCACTTTTTCTCACGTTAAATGCATTTTTTAGTTGGCAACCGGTCAATAAACAAACGTCCCGTAAGACACATCCGCGCTGTCAGCTATCAAACTAACTTATAAGTTATTAGTGCTTTCCGCTGACTGTTATAATTATTTTGGCTCGCAAATGTAAGTATCTGTATATTAAAGTATTGTTCAAAAAGAAACTACTTGTATGATCTGGTTATGATTATATGTTTTTCGTTGTAATAAATGAAATACAACGACATTATAAAAAATATAGTATGAAATATTACATTTTTCTTGTCAAGGTTAGGATTGGGGCGGTATTGGAAAAGATTTACGGGGCACATTAGGACGTGTGTTTTTAATTTGTGTTAAATTTCTATTTTTTAATTTGTTACAAAGTTAAGAATCATAATACGTAACATTTTAATATTTTCTAAAGTGAGCTGTAGAAAGTAGATATTTTATCATTTAAGAAAAAATTGTGAGACTGATTTCTGTCTTCATCAAGGTTCCAATAAGTGGACATATATATTTATTTGATTGCCTATTACAAATTATCTACTGTATTGTAAAGAAAAGTATATATTAAAAAGAGGTTTGTAAGACTGTTACCTAACAAGAGATTTATTGTTTTCAATAAGTAAAGTAAGTAGACGAGAATTATCTCGGTTTTTTATTGTCAGTCCTAAACTGCCCCAGCAACGTCCTAAACTTCCCCTCCAGGGAGGCAGATTAAGACAGAGGGAACACTTTCTTAAAAGGTAATAACGGAGTACTACTATTAAATGTGTTTGGTTTGCCATACGTTTATATTGAGCTTTAACAACCAAATTAACTTATTATTCAATCGGATAACTAACTTCTTAAAAATTGAAAAATATATGAGTTTCAAAATAAAAAATGTCCTATAGTGCCACCTTCTCCCCTACTCAGTATTACCAGGCGTATAAAGAAAGATACCCTGTGACAAAAATATACGCAAACAATATTGTTTTTCTGATTTCTCTCTTCTTATAAATATACCTATAGAATGTACCAGATGATGATAGAGAATTGATACTCCCTCAATCTATGTTAATATTTGTCATAAAAAGCTCAATAATGAAGCTGTTGTATTTTATATATAATTTTCTAATACATATTCTGATCAAATTTCGCCCGGACTGGTTAAAAAAAAACAACGTTTTTATGTATTTTACTTTTTTTATTTTTACGTAAGTATTTTATTATATTTAATACAATCAATACATCTTTATTATCGCTTTCAAAAAAGGTCTCTTTTGAGCCAATACAAGCATGCCAACGGTTAATCCAATTTTCCATACACTTGTTATAGGCTTCGTCCGGGATGGCCTTCGACTCATGGCGCGTTCCCCGGAGAGGATATTTGAGTTTCGGGAACAGGAAAAAGTCACAGGGAGCCAAATCTGGCGAATACGATGGCTGAGCTATGACTTTTGTTTCGTGTTTGGCCAAAAATTCAGTCATAATCACGCTGGAATGTGATTATGACGCATTACTATGGTGAAAAATCCATGAAATGTCTGCCCACAAATCCGGCCGTTTACGTCGAATTGCTCCACGTAGACGCCTCAAAACGGCCAAGTAGTATCCCTTATTGACCGTTTGACCTCACCTTGATTTTCGACCAACTTTGATGTGGTTTTTTTCGGTTTCAGCTCATTTTTTGGCGTGGCATTCGCTAGATTGTTGGGCAGTTTCGACGTCATATTCATAAACCCACGTCTCGTCACCAGTAATGATACGTTTGATGAATGTAGGGTCATCAGCTACGTTGGCAAGCATCTCTTTTGCGACCTCTATTCGACGTTCGAATTTTATTAATAAAAACCGGTTTTTGGAAACTTTTTTTTACAGACGAAATTGACATGATGTTCCCAAGACAATCTGTTGTCTATATATACTCCTAGGAATTTAATACAGTTTTTTAGTTTCACGCTCTTATCGGTGTCAAACTTAGAGTGAATATTATATTTTCTATTTTCCTTTGGTTTGCTGTTAATTTATTAGCTTTAAACCAATCATCAGTTATATATTGTGTTCTAGATATGCCTGCTAACAATCTATCAATCTCGTTGTTTCTGTGGGCTATTGTGATATCGTCAGTATATAAAATGAAATTTGTCCCTAAATTCGGTGTGTCTAAATTCGGTAAATCATTTATGTACACTAGAAAGAGCGTGGGACCCAAAACTGATCCCTGAAGTACACCTTGTTTGACCTTCTGAGGTTCTGATTTCCTATACTTGAAACATACAAATTGGATATGTTATATGGATTTTTATAGAAATAAAAGTAGACACTCTGTAGGTCACATCAAAATATCACACTTTACATAAAGAACATAATATGATGTTTTTAGCGATTGTGTCTAATAAAGTGTGGAAAAATTGGATGTGGAAAAGGCGATTCCTTAACTAAGGGTTTCCTAAGAATGTGTCGCTTCACGAGACGAACTGGAGCTGGAATGACGAAATCGCTTTGCCCTATTTCTGCATACTAATCGTGAGTTAAGCCTCGGTCTCCGTACACATATTGTACACGAGGACCGCCCGCATATAAAGTTTAGTTTGCGTCTTGCATTGGCCCGACCGGCGGTGGCGGCATCGGCATAGCTCGCTGAAAAATGGGCATTTGGTGGAAGAATTAAGAGGACCGCGGCAATTTACGACTGGATCCTTTATTATCGCCACGTCTCGCGGCCCCTCTCTTCGGCTCGTTCGCCAATAAAGTTCGAATCAATTCTTCATACAGTAATGAAAGCCTGGTGTGCTGTAATTTTTATGCGTTCCACTTCGACCGCCAACGACGACTGTAATCGAAATATCGGGTCCGAGATCGTACAGGGTGTTTTTGCACTTGAAAATACTTATTCGCAAATATGTTTTAATTAACCCTTTAAAGGGTACTTCTACCTTGAGATGTCATTTTTTAGTCATTTTTGTATTATTTTTTCGTGGGGGAAGTAATTAACATTAACAAATGCGGTTTTTTGCGAATTATAATTCAATAATTTTTTACATGAAAAAACATTTTTTTTAAATCAGAAAAATCCAAAATGGCGACCCCCAGAACATCGCAAATTGAAGGCCGCGAAAATTTCCGTCTAAACGGATATGACATTGTAGCACCCTCTGTGTTGATTTGAAACAGAAATACAAAATATTTTCTTAATCAGTCGTGTTTTGGTCAGGGAACAACGAGATATTTTTCGATTACTGCAAAATTACAAAAATGGCGGTAAATATAAAAAAAATTGTGTTTTTTTTGTAATTTTTTTCTACAAAAAAAATTAATTAAATCTTTTTAAATGTTTTTATCGAAAAACCCTGGAGAAATGTTTTTTACGCATTCGTGCAAAATTTCAAGTCGATAGCGTAATTACAGTAGCCGCTAGAATGTCAGCCATTTTTAAAAACGTGATTCTGAGAAAAACGCGTTTAAAGTTAAAATGTGAATTATTCAAAGGGGCTTATATTTACCGCCAGTCTGCAATGCCTGATCCGTAAAGACATCCCTCTCCTGACGCCCAAAAAATGAAAAAAAAAAAATAATCGAATTTTTCAAATGTATCAAGGTAGAAGTCCCCCTTAACGCCCAAGTGCACAGTCAAGAGACATGAATTTAGAGGCTCATATTACTGATAGAAAAAATAAAGAAAAAACAACTAAAACCATGTATTCCTATGTTTTTGAGGTCGCCCTTTCGAATGGAATCGTTAACATTTGCAAAAAATTGATGTAACCTTCAATTTTTTTACAAAAACTATTAAAAAAAACGCAATTTTTTCAAGATTCTTTTTTTAAATCTCAATTTCAGCTATGTTATCGTCCTTTATTCCACTACACGTGCACTCGAGACGTGTACTTGAAGGAAACGCAATGAGAACAATTTAATTTTCTCATTTTTGAGTTTAGAATAACTAGATATGGCAAAATTCAAATGGTGGTATTTCTCGCTTTTTACCAGTTGCGGAATCATTGACGCAAAAGAAGAATTTTGAAAAATTATTAGTCCTTTTGGGGTTTTTGGGGTCGCTAATCACGATCCCGATGTCAGAATTTCAAAATTCAAGATGGCGGATCCAATATGGCCACCATCCCGAATCAAATTTCAAATTTTTCGATTATTTTGTCTCAAACTTTGTAAACTAGGGATTTTGGCGACCATTTTGAAGCAAATTTCGATATCCTGAATTTTGAAATTCTGACATCGGGATCGTGATTAGCGACCCCGAAAACCCCTAGTTTACAAAGTTTGAGGCAAAATAATCGAAAAATTTGAAATTTGATTCGGGGTGGTGGCCGTGTTGGATCCGCCATCTTGAATTTTGAAATTCTGACATCAGGATCATGATCAGCGACCGCAAAAACCCCCAAAGGAATAATAACTTTTCAAAATTCTTCGTTTACGTCAATGATCCCGCAACTGGTAAAAAACGAGAAATATCACCCATTGAATTTTGCCTTATCTAGTTATTCTAACCTCAAAAATGAGAAAATTAAATTGTTCACATTGCGTTTCCTTCGAGTACACGTCTCGAGTGCACGTTTCTATTTGTTTTTGAGTAGTATAAAGGACGATAACATAGACGAAATTGCGATTTTAAAAAAATGAATCTTGAAAAAAATCGCGTTTTTTAATAGTTTTTGTTAAAAATTGAAGGTTACATCAATTGTTTTGCAAATTTTAACGATTCCATCCGAAAGAGCGACCTCGAAAACATAGGAATATATGGTTTTAGTTATTTTTCTTTATTTTTTCTATCAGTAATGTGAGCCTCTAAGTTCATGTTTCTTGACAGTGCACTTGGCTGTTAAAGGCTTAATCGAACTTAGGCACACCTCAAGGTGAAATATTAAACAAATAATTAAAGATAGGTATAGGACACGGTTCACAAAACTGGTTTAGTTTAAGGAGAATCCAAAAATTGAAAAATATGCGGGTTGATTAATTTTAGGTTTAAGGTTAAATTTAAATTAGGTTTCACTTAAGGTTAATTAATCTTGTACATTTATTAAACGTTTACATATATTTTTTTAATAGAATAACCTTTCTATTTAAATATATGTTAATTAAGTAAATGTTCTAATTATGTATGTACTATTAAAATGTACTAATACTGTTGGCCTCTAGTTGATCATTTTGTTAAAATTAATAAAGTTCCCAATGGTAAATTTGATTAAAAATGATATAGGCGTCAACGGCATATTTTTATTAAAAATGGCGGAGGTGCCAATGGCAAAGTTTATTAAACGACATTAAAATTAAAAAATGTAGAGGCTTTCTAGCTAATTCTCTAGTCGGGGTTTATAGTTTTTTTAAGTTAAGACAATGCTTTTAGTAAGTTGTATGATTCTATTGCAGGAGAATGTAATTCTTCTTAATATTTCTGAATGTATGGTAAATTCTATTTTCATTTGCCATTGTACAAACATTTTTTGCACAAATATACAAATCCAAACTTAATTTTATTTAAAGTGAATAAAATATTATCTTCAGTAGCCAAATCATCTCATACCTCCATTACACTGGTTGGATCATCATCGCAAACACACTTTAACCTACTGATACGAATATTTTTGCTCCATTTTCTACACAAAGAAATGATATGATCGACAATGGCGTTTCTATTTTACAAACTACAACATTGTCTCTTCATTTAAACTGTCTTATATCCGCATTTAAAACGTTTCCAGCAGGATGAGCGGGCATATGCAATCGTTTTATGGCCTCTTAGCGAGATTAAGTTGTTTCGCATGACTCACGGTAACCCTGACACAAGCCGAGGTGTTTAGGAATTCATTAGTAGCCCTGTAGTCAAGCGTGCTGCAACATAATGTTACATTTTTGCGATATGCGGTAAGAGCAAATTAAATTTTTCAACGTACCCCTTCGTCTGGGTCGTATAATGCTGGAATAGACGAATAAGTACGTTAACGAAACGTCCTTTTTCGGTTACATAATTCCGCGTAGTGCAATAAAAATCCAAGTCCGACTGAAGTTTTTTATGACTTGGTGATGTTTGTCCTAAGCGACGCGCCATTTTCTCTAGGAATCTGCGGTTGAATTTCGTCAATTACTGTGTTTTTCCTAGATTTTTATAAGTACTGATTTTAATAAGATTCACATGCACTGCTTCGATAACTGCGCGGCATCACGATGGAGAAAAAAAGAAGTGGCAATAAAACAGGCACTTGAATCCGAATGTTGGCAAGTACTGTGAACTGAAGGGAAATACGCATATACAGGATGAGACAGAAGAAACGCGTCAAAGCGTCAAAAGAGTGTTTCTACACGTAAAAATCATTAACAAAAAACTCAAATGTTGCTATCCGATTTCTATTTGTTTACAAGTTATGGCGTCGTAACAAAAATTCTGCTACACTTAGAGTTGCTAGACGTCCGACCACTTTGACTTCTTTGTCCAGCTAAAAATGAACATGTCAAGGTTTCCGGTTTTTGAGGCTTCAACCTGCAGACCTTAACACCAACCGCCACTAATGTATATGTATATGTATACAGTAAGCAACGAAAGTCATCACACACCCACTTTTTGAAGTTTGCTTAAATTCTGATAATTTTTGTATTACAGCATTGATTTTTTTTGTTCTGACAGGATTATAGCTTGTGATATTCTGCGTCTAATAAGCCGAAGTTGAAGGCAGTATGTCGATTGTGTGAAAAGATATCGTTAAAAAAGTAAAATTTCAATGTTTTCAAAGGAACGTAAATAACTTCGAAAATAGTAAATCCCTTTTGAAGTTGTTGGACTCGTATTAAAGGGAAATCTTCAGTATATCTATTTGACTAACTGAGTCATTTTTGAAAAAATGTTTCTTAGACATGAACAAAATCTAAAGTTGAACCAAAAATATCACGAAAATTCAACAAAGCCCTATACGCCACACAGTGGGCGAAAACGACAAAATTTTTCTCAAAATAAGATAACTCCCCACAGAAAACTCCAATCATTGTAATTTTTTTTTATTTTGCAGGTTTTGGACAGTAGATTAAAGGAAAATTGGTCCGACACGCGGTTGAGAGTTAAAGAGGGGGGGGGGGAGACACCCCATAAGGGAGTCCATATCCCAGTAACTTTACAATTAAAGATTTTAAGCTCCACTAACCGCAAACCTCCAACTTTTAAACCTCCCCTATCATTATAACATAAGCTTTCAAAACCCCGTGACCCCATAACTTGAAATTTTAAACCCCCATAACCCCATAACCTCAACTTTTAGATCCCCATCTCTATAGACCTAATATCTCTATAACCTAAACTTTCAATCCACATGACCCCATAATGTAACCTGTCGAACTCCCATAACCCCGTAACCTCAACTTTTAGACCCCCATGTACGCAAAAATCAATTTTTCGAGCCCGACAACTCTAAAACTAAAGCTCTTATGCTCCAATATCGAACGTAGCTAACCTAAGCTTTCAATCCCTATGACTCCATAACTTGAACGTTTACACCCCCATAACCACATAACCTCAACTTTTAGATCCTCATGTACGCAAAACTGGCGTTAAAAACTCAAAGTTTTTAACGCCCATGACTATAACTTAAGCTGTTAAACCCTTATAACCCCATATCCTCAGTTTTGAACCTTTAGATTTTTTTAGATTAAAACTGATAGATAGTTTAGATTAAAACTGAGGTTATGGTGTTATAGGGGTTTAACAGCTTAAGTTATGTGGTCATGGGGATTGAAAGCTTATTAGAGATATTAGGGATTTTTGTAGTCAAATCTCTTTCTCGCGTTAGAACACGTGTTCAGGATGTTCAAGAATATTTCTGACCTGCTTTTCCTGTGAAATAAACCCTGTTCTAAAAGAAGTAAGCACAAACCTTTTCGAGCATCTTGGACACGTGTACTGCCGTGGGGAAAGGGTTATTTTGATTTTTTTGCGATTGGAGCGTCATCTACGCCGAGTGGAAAAAAAATTTTGAGACAAAAGGTTCTTATTTTTATCCCTAGAATTGCAATCTGTCAAAAATTTTGAGGGTGTCCATTTGAAATTCTAAACTTTACCCCCACCCCTATTTGGGGGTTGGTTCTGGGAATTGATTTTTTTTTCATTCGATAGTTCTTTCAAAATCATGAAACCCGTGTTTTTTTTGGCGGTTCCGGACTTTTGTTGCCCTATGTGTGCGATTATACATATATATGCGGTAATGTTGAGCGTTTTCAGCGATTTAACCCTTTATTATGCAATTTATCGATTTTTTACCTTTGGACCTTTATTATCCGATTTTTTCCTGCGCTGTGATTTTTAAGCGACCGAAAGAAAATTTGCGCGCAGAGAACCACACTGCTGACGCTGCCGTGCCGTCATCACTCATGCATCCCCGCGCGTTACTAAAATAACGATGCATTCTAGTCTCAACATTGTACGATAAAAAACGAACGAGTTATTTCATTTGTTTATAACTTTAAAACGGACGTACTTTTCAATGTCAATTTTAAACAATTAAATTTGTGAAATTCTATTAATTTTTCGATGTACTTGACAGTCCAACTCATCAAGAAGAGAATCCATTTTGAATCGTTACCCTATGATGTTTACAAAAACATTAAGGGCTGTTTTACGAAAGCACCTTTTTTAATAAACAATTTACTTTTTTGCAAAAACTTAAAAATACCTATATCGATTTGAAATTTTCAGCGTTTTTTTAAGTACACCGATACCTACATTTTCCAATACTTTTAGAGTCACAAGGCCTACTTTATAATTAGTTATAAACAATTGAAATAAGGGGCCATTTTGACGGTTTTTTCAATTTTGCAGATAAACAAATTAACCGATTTGCAAATTTCTTGATGGGTTTTGTAGGGTTTTTTTACTAGTTACATTTTTTTATCTGAAACATTTTTTTTTGTATAGTTTACGGTTCTCTTTTTATTTCAAAAAAACCTGATTTTCGCACCTTTGCGCATTATTTAAACAACGTAGCAATAATTTTAAATTGTTGCCAAAAAAGATATTTAATATTTTCAGCCTCCTCAACAAAAAGCAATTTTTTTGGTGAAGTGTCAGTTACTTTTCGTTTAGGGCTACAAATCGACTAATTCTACTCTACTGAAATGTGGTATTGATATTTGCGGCGGCTTCGCTCGTGTTGTACCCTTGGCACCACTAGTAGTAGATGATTGCTCGAAGATGTTCTTCACTTAGCATGTTTCCCATGCTAACAAAAGCAAGCACGCGCACTCTTATATACCCATTTATGACAAGCTTCGAGGATATTCTACAAGATTGTCG